>JBCFXI010000831.1:0-102633 GCA_038496175.1 Ampulex compressa
CCGGGGGGGGGGGGGGGGGGGGGCCCCGGGGGGGGGGGGGGGGGGGGGGATCGTCCACGGTCCTGCCCAGGACGAGCTCGCGGGCCGAGTAGTGTGGGATTTTTACCCACTAAAAACCGCCACCGTGCTGTCCCTAACAGGCTGTTGGTGCAATGAAAGGGGCCCCGGAAGAAGACTCAAACCATTACGTTCAGAGCCCCCTTCGCCTGCGTTGAAATAAACTACTCACCTGTGCAGGAGAGTGGGGGGGGGGGCGGTTCCGCCCAGCCCCTCCCCAGCTCCTCTGCTCACGCGTCCCCTGTCGCTCCTCTTCGCGCGTGTTCTTCCTCTTCATCCTCTTCTCCCGTCCAATGGTCTGCGATTCCCCTCCTCACGCGTATGCCTAGTATCCCTAGGCATAAGCAGCCAACACCAAAGGCGCCAAGGAAGGGGGC
Source organism: Ampulex compressa (assembly GCA_038496175.1). NCBI lineage: Eukaryota > Metazoa > Arthropoda > Insecta > Hymenoptera > Ampulicidae > Ampulex > Ampulex compressa. The sequence continues at coordinate 435 of JBCFXI010000831.1, forward strand.
GAGACGGGGCTCCCAGTGAAACCCTTCCCATCCGCGAAGAAGGGATAAGGCGGTGCTTGTCAGAGGGCACCGGTGAGTAGGGGGACTGCAGGAACGCTGACTAACGTCACCTCTGCAGTCCTCTTGCAAACATCTTGGTGCCCTTGTAGAGGGGAAGCTGGCTTCATTCAAGAGGCAGCTGGCATTGGCAGGTGTGGAGGTGACTGCAACTTCCTTTGTCCTATCGTTGCGCGAGCAGTCGCGCATTTGACAAAGACAGAGGACAGGTGTTGCTCAACTGGGCGGCAAAGATGGAACTCCGGCTGCTGAACTAGGACTCCATTCTAACGTGCGTAAAATGGCAGAGGTAGTCCATCGTCGATCTGACGTGGACAACCCCTGCCATGGCACGTCGCGTGTCGGGTTAGCGGGTGGCGGCCGAGATGGAAACCCTCTTGGACCATCTTTACATCCTGATTGAGTGGCCGCCACTCACCAGGGACCTCTATCCTGGCATGGTCGCCTAGCAAGCAACGCACCACCGCGATGATCGCATAGTAGAAGAAACGAGAACGCCTTGATAGATGCGATGGGCCCCGTCAACGTGCGGGCGGAGTCTGAATGGCTCTGGTGCGCAATGACGGTTGTCTGTGACACCGCCATACCCTCCCCCCCCCCCTTTTCTTTAGGTAGTGAAAACCTTTAAAAGACATCCCGTCCCCCTCACCTCGCCGGTGTCGGTCGGGCTGCACTACCCTGGGCATGTATGGCAGGTGGTGCAGCCGAGCCTAACCCGGACGGGCTTAGGGACGGGTAGTGTGGGATTCTTACCTACTAAAAAACACCAGTGTGCAATCCTTCCTGGGATTATCACTAGGTGCTATCACAAAAAAAAGGTGCCCTGAGGACGACCAGTGGCCATTTCTTCCCGGACGCCCTCCGCCCGCATCGCAATCCGTCACCCTCGAGCTTTTGGTGGGATGGGAGAGGTGATGGGTGACTCCACCCCTCCCCTGTCTGCTAGGTCGACGAGGCTCGCGCCTCCCAGTCACTGCTGGTCTTCAACACGCTGAGTCCGGCGTGCGCTCCTGGCGTGGGCGCTCCGTAGCTCCATCTCTGACTCGACATCGTTCTCGCTCTTCCGGATGGGGAGAGCCACCAAGCGACGTCCTGTACGTACGCCTTCTCTCTCGGCCTACTCCTTGGTCGCGACGATCACCTTGCAGAATTCCAGGCCCGCGCGCCAGCCCTCCCGCAAAGAGACCATCGCGCCAAGGAGAGCTTCGAGGAACGGAGGACCTCCGATGACCCCTTGCAATCGGGCCCGCTCCACCTCCTAGGCTCTGCACTCAGCCAGGGTGTGCAACGCCGAGTCCGGCACTCCCTCCTCACAGTGCCAATAGTTGGGTGTCGGCTCCTTCTTTAAATGGTACAGGAATACGCCGAAACATCCGTGGCCCTGCAGTAGTTGCGTGGTCCTGAATGAAAGTCGGCCGTGCCCCCTGTCAATTCAGGCGTCCAAATGAGGAACGAAGCTGCTCTGAGTTCAGCACTCGGAAGCACCGGATCCCGAAGGCGCTTCCACCACTTGTCCCTGAGGGACCTCTCTAGGAGGTCCTCCTGTGCCCTAATCATAGCCGGGGTGAGGTGGATCCCTACGCCCGACACTCCTTTTTGAAACGATACATATGTCTATATTTACAAGGTAGAAGGTCGAAAGGGGACGCCCGCGCAAGCAGGCCGGCTGCCACAGACGATATCGTTCTGTATCCGCGAACCACCCTAATAGTCGCCTGTCTGTACGTGTTACTGAGCGCACGTCCGACCGTTGTACGCCACTCTATACGATCTGCCTATACGGGAGCCCCGTATACCAGTACGGCCACCACAATATTCAAGTACAACCTCCGTTTGGCTTCGCTTGATGCCTCCAGATTAGGCATCAAGCGCAAGAGCGCTCCCACGACTCTGTTCGTTTTGGCTGAGACATCGAGAAAGTGGTCCGTGAATGTCCACCTGTCGTCGACCAAAAGCCCCAGGTCTCGCATCGTCCGCCGGGGTGGGACTACGACTCCCTCCACCATGGGGCGGCACCTCAGAATCTCCCATATGGATTTACGCCGAAAGTATGCCGCCTTCGTTTTCACCGGATTTACCTCAAAACCCAGACGGGTAATCGCGCTCACCACACTCGCGGAACATTGATTCGCTGCCTCTGTAGCCCTTTTGCGACCGGCTCCCCGTGCGAGGATCAGCGTGTCGTCCGCGTAACATACCAATCTGCACCCCGGGGGAATTGGCGTTCAAGGCACCTCGTCGTATGTGAGGAATCATAATAGTGGCCCAGTACCGATCCCTGTAGTACCCCACACGCTACCCGCTCAGATCTGGAGATACCATCCCTTGCGGATCACGTGGGGTACCTGTCGCTGATGTAGCTTCCCATCACGTTCTGGAGATAACGTGGCAACCGCAGACGCCGCAGCGCCGCCATAATGCGCGCCCAGGAGAGGGAATTGAACGCGTTTTTAATGTCCAGGGATATTGCGACGGCCGTACCCCGCTATCCTACGCGCTGCGCATGTACTCTTAAAATACTAAGATGGCGTAGCAGGCATACTACACGCTCCTATCTGAACCCATATTGGGTATCAGAGAGGCCATCGGTCTCCTCCAGGTGGGCCTTAATGCGTTCCACAATGTTGCGCTCCAGCCCCTTGTCTGCCTCACCCAGAAGGCATATGGGCAGATACGTTCCCGGGCTGTCTGGGGGGCCCTCCTTTTTCCGGAGAAAACGAGCCCGGAGCCGTCACTTTTCGGCAGGCCTTCTTAAGGGTCGAGGTCCATAAGCGAGCGGATCAAAGTCTGCACCGAGGCCCTGGGGGAGGTAGCAACTTAACGCTATCAGGCTGTTCCACGCAATGACTACGTGGTCCTCTGCCGCTTCCAGGATCCCCGCCATCAGCTGGGCGCGATCCCACTGAAGAGCAGCCGTGCCGCTAGGCGACGCGGCCTATCCGCCGTAGGTGGACGGGCTGTGCGGCTCGGAGATGGCCATGACGCCACACAGGTCGTTATCATCCTCTCCGAGGCAAGGTCTCATGCTGGGCGGGAGTGCCCCACATTTATTTTCAGGAAACGCATGCCTTACTTACCCCGAAATGTAGGAGAGTTCGTCCTCCCCGGGCCTCCCAGGTCACCACCCCCGGCGGGTGACGAATTCTCCGGCGTCCGACGGCGCTGCACGTCTTTCGATGGACCCCCTCAGGACGAACCAGATTCGGCTGTGGTCGACGTTCTCTGCACGGCTGTGGTACAAGCGACCGAGCCCATCCGGTGTTCCGAATGTCTCCCCAGCTCCCGGCACGCCACGTACGACGGTGGATTGTTGCATCCCCTCGCCATGTGTCTCGCTTGGCTGTACCTAACATATAGTCCCGACCTATCTCGGCCGGTCGTATAATTGGCGGACGTGTGCCCGTAGCCCCAACACTTGTAGCATTGAACCGGTCTGGTGGGAGCAATGAAGACACGCGTCGACATCCACGCCAAGCAAATCTTAGCGTTCCGCCCCACTCTTGGTTTTGTACTCCGTCCAGAGCGTACCTGGCCCACGCCACGCAGAGGCCGCTGCCGAGGATACAGATATCTCCGACTCTAATATCTTCAGCAGCGCACTGCGCGTACTTGCTCACGACTCGCACTATCTTATCCATGGTGACGGAATCGTCGAACCCCGCGATCCTGAGATCCATCCTGATAACCAGGATCATTACGACTGCCCTCTCGCCGAACACTTCTCTCAGCCAGTCGGCGTAGATATTCGCCCTAGCGGCGGGTCCCGGTAGTTCAATGAGGGTTCCTCCATTTCGGGCCTTCCGCAGTCGGCGGCTCACGATTCCCGTGCCACGCATGCCTATGCTCCCCCGTGCCATCGAGAAGAGCTGCGGGTACGACGGTGCATCCCAAATTTTCGTAATCAGCACCGCCGCCGATCTTGACAGTCTCCGCATTCCAGTCCCGGCAGCCTGCCCGCCATCGTTCGGACTGAGGTCCAGGCGTGCCCGTGCCTCTTTCGCGGATCCTCTTGATCGGGGCTTCCCGTCAGGGTTCACCAAACGGCTCTCCTTATCCCAATCTCCAGGCTGCCAGGCCTCCCCCTTCGGTACGCGCCTTTCCGTGCCTGCCCTTTTTACGGCTCACCACCTTGGTCCACACCAGCTCAGCATATGCTCGCGGGGCAGCCGGGAGGTCACTGTTTGTCTCCGCTGCAGTCCGTTCCACCGTGGAGGTGGGTTCCCCGATAACTCGGCACGAGGACGCGGATCTTCGCTCTCTGCCCCTGAGCCAACTGCCTCACCACCTTAGTGAGCACCTCAAGTTGCTCGAGCACCGTGGTGTATCTTATATCCCCTCCCGTTGTCCTCCAGGGGATGATGTCGGCCGGGAGTCCTGGCGAACCCGGGCGGTATCTCGGTAGGCTCCGTCGGTTATCCCTCCGGGGGGGGGGGCGTGTCCGCTCCTCGAACACGTCCGGGGAACAGCCCGCGTCTCGAGCGGCCCGCTCCATCCTGCCCAACTTCTTCTCTAGGGCCTTCATGCTCTCTGCGCAAGATCTGAGCCCGCGTCACTGCCAGGGCCGCCAGGCTCCAAGCGCCTCGCTCCTTCGCTAACTGCATCTGAGGTGCGACCTCGTCCGTGCGCCGCGGCACGCTCGTGGTGCTCCGTCTCGCGCGCGTCCTTACGCTCAGCGCGTCCGCGGCTCCCCGAATGCTGTCTAGTCTACCCTTCAGAGCCCTACTCTGGCGACCACCGATCCTCTTGCATTCGGCCCTTTGCACGTCCGCCTCACACGCGGCGCGTATGACGACAGCCAGAATTTCTCCGCCCGGTACGTCCTCCAAGTCGGCGGCGGCATCCCAGTCGGGGGAGGACACGACCACCACGTCCGATGAACTATTCTCCCTAGAGAGGCGCGAGGGTGACTAGGGAGAACTATACTTCTCCATCCCCCTACTGCCTCTTTTGTCGTCCGATTCCTCCCCTATCATCGGGGAGAAATAAGTCTCGTTAGGCGAGGACGGGAACGTCAACCGAAGCAGCCTCTGCCTGCTCGGCATTGTACCTCCTCGGGTCTGGTACGCCTGATAGAAGCTGGACCCCTCGTTAATTAATCCCTCGCGGTGTCAGAAAGATCTTTCGTGGGTGCGCGCGCCGCTCTTAGCCATCCGCCATCTGACTCTGCAAGATGGCTCCGCGCGTTTGACAGGCACCAACAATTATCCGGTGCCTGCATCTATCGCATCAGGTGTGCCCGGAAGCGCGCCGCGCGAACCACGGACCCCGCGACGGTGGTAAACGGGCAACTCGGGACGTCGATGAAGCCGGTACGAGCCCGTAGGACAAGGAAATAACAGGAGGAGAGAAGGAACGCCGAGTATAACAACGCAAGGATAGGGAAGGATGGTAGTGCATGGGATATGCAGGGAACGGAAAAGATGTAAAAGTAGGGTAGAAAGGAAATCGGGAAAGAGCACAAGTGGTTGAACGGCGGAAGGCAGGCACGAGGCCTTCTCCTCCGATGAAGAAGAGGCGGCGGTGTCTTTGGCTTATGTAGACGATACCTACGAGGCCCAGCTCCAGCCGCCGTTCGGAGTGGAAAGACAAGAAAGGGAGGGAGGGCAGAATACATTAGTACTAGGACAGGACTTACGAAGTATAGGAGCGTAGGGAAAGCTCGGGACAGGGAAGTGGGGGGTAACGCACATGTCACACATCGGATTATGTAGGAAACATAGAGAGAGTAGCAGATAGGAAAATAGACCGAAGGGAGGCGTAACATCGGAAATCGTCGCAAGCCTCGCATGCCGCCGAGCACACCCGCGTCGCTGCCACGAGGTCCGCGGCCGCCCGGCGGCGCCGAGCCATCTAGCGCTCTCCAAAATGGCGCCCAACGTCGAGCCAAGAGCACTCATAGTCTTGCGGATTTGTCCTCGCGTTTTTTAGCATCAGCACCCCCCCCCCCCCACGGCATGGTACCTCCCCGGCCGCGCGCCCGGTGGGGGAAAGAGACACGAGGCAAACACACGCTCACTCTGTCGTCGTCAACGTACGTTCAGAAGGGTACAGACGCCGCACTCGAGTATCCACAGCCACTCGCGAGGGCGTTCCGAGCATCCCGGTCGGCACCGTCGCAAATCGTACATCGGCGCACCACCCGCCACGAATATGCCCGATACCTTATTCTAGGGGACGCTGGCACTCACGAGAAGAAATGGCACGCACAATAATTAATTAATTAGTTTAGGAACACAGAATACACATGAATCTTAAACCTAAATACACCGTCCTAGAATTACGGTTTACAATCCTCCTCGTGGGAAACACGCGAGGGCCATCTTCATAGTCTCCGTCCGGCGGAGGACCGCCATTGCACCTCACGAATAAAAACAGGGCTTTTTTCCCTGGCCGACGGAAGATTCGGAGGCTTCCATGCCCCAAATACGAGGGCGCGGGTGGCGTTCAGCATCCAGGAGATGGCGGCGATCATTTCTCACGCCTTCGAAGGGCCCCCTTCGAGGCTTTGCAAGCCTCTCCGAAATTGGCGGGAAGACACTCTCTTCGTCCGTTAATCACTCGCATGCCACGTGTTCAGAGAAAACTACTAGTTTTTGAGGAAATGGAGGGTCCCACGCTCCAACCTCCATTCTCACTCTCACATCCCGCACCCACGCACTATATCAGGGAGTCGGCGGACACCACCATCACCACGAAAAGCACACATACCGCGAGGCTGTTCGCGAACACATTCGTTCTCCAAAATGGCCGGAGAGCCTCCCCCACGCCGCCATGCCCCAGATCAGACTCCGTCCACAGCGCGCCGTGTACTGGTGACCGGGCGCGATTGCAGAACTGCATTCTACATGGAATCGCGCCCAACGCCGGTACACGCGCACGCGAAAAAGACGGAATTGCGAAAAGGCGTGGATCACCAAGAGGTGTGATGCCTTTTGAGATGCACAACGAGCTCTACGGCAGGGCATCAGAGAGGCTAAATTACAGGCTTGGAGAGAGCTCCTCGGGACTCTCGACAGGGACCCACGAGGGAGGCCATACCGCGTGTTGTTTGATAGGCCCACGGGACCTTCTAGTAATGGAGTCTCTTGACCACTAGCTACTTGGAGAGATTACCGCTGCGCTCTTTTCAGATTCGTTTGGGGGGAGTGTCACGGCGGCCTCTGCCAAAATGTGTACCGGACCCTACCATCTGGTCCGGCGAGCTAGGGGCTACGAGAGAGGAGATGTCCGGGGCAATTAAGCGCCTCGAGGCCCGACGTACGTCGGCATCCTCGCACACGCCTGGGTCTTGGCCCTGGAACTGGTGGAGCTATTTAACAGCTGTCTTCGGTCAGGCCTATTACCTTCACTGTGGAAGCGGAGCAGATGGATCCTTATTAGGAAGGAAGATCGGCCCGTTGAGTCTCCCTCAACTTATTGCCCGATCTGTCTGTTCGACGAAATGGGGAAGCTATTTGAGCGAATCATCGCTTCCAGCCTCGTCGGATACCTGTCCAATGTTTGTCCCGAGCTTATTGAGAACCAGTTTGGTTTCCGAGTGGGCCGCTCCGCCGCGGACGCGATGCTGAGATAAGAAGTCCACTCGGACTCGGCCGTCCCCCGAGGCAGAGTGGCGTTGACGGTATCTGTAAATATCGTCAACACGTTTAGCACTCAGCCCTGGGGGGCCATCCTGAGAGGTCTTCGGTCGCGTCAAGGGCGGATGTACCTCCGGGATATAATCGAGTTCTACTTATCGGGCAGGTGGGTGGAATACTTAGACAGGTCGCGCGCCATGGTGGCGAAAGAGATAAAGTGTACGGTGTACCGCGGGAGTCTGTGCTGGTGCCTATCCTGTATTACATTGCATACGATAAGGTCTTGCGGATCGCCTTTCCCCCCCCCTCCCCCCAGGATCAGCGTGGTGTGCTATGCAGGCGACACAATGATGCTGGCCACTGGGGGGGATTACGGAAGGATGCTCCATCTCACCAAATGCGGGGTAGCCTGTGTCATCCGGAAGATAGAGGAGCCGGGACTTTCCGTGGCTCCCCACAAGACGCAGGCGACGTAATTCTTTAACCCTTGTCGCCGTGGGAAGTCACCCTAGGTCCTGTCTCCAGATAGGTCAAACCGAGTCGAGGTGGGCCTCGGTATGAAATAAATAAGGTTTACCTTAGACGGCCAATGGGGCTTCGCGGTTCATTTCGATCACCTGGCCCTCCGAGCGAAGAGGATGGCATCAAGATCGCGCGGACGTAGCGCACGGCCTCCTACGCGGCGGCTTTCTATGGAGCTATTAGCGGAGGATGCGCGGAAGCTCCACGTTTTCTGCCGAAGTAGAGATGCTCCTCAGAACCGACGATTGATTTTGGAGCCGCAAAACGCGAAGCCCGTAGTGCACTGTATCGGAGTAGCATCGCCGTCTTTCTGAACCTTCTAACACAAAGGAGCGCGCTGTCGCGGCTATCCTGCACAACTTTGAAAAGTAGCTGTGCATGGATGCTTCGGTGAGTACCTGTGTTGGATCAAGAAAAAACGCACAACGTATTGCCATCACTGCTCCAATGCGCGGGACATGGCGCAGCACACGTTAGAGCATGGCCCAGTGTGGGTAAACTTGGGCACCGTAGCTTCCTTCTGCGATCAAATAATACTACAGGATGCCACAGATAAGGCCTGCAAGCGCGCGGACCCGCGGCGCAGATGTAGGGGCGGTAGTCTACGGGGACGAAAGTGTCTTGCGTCGCACCCACCAGACTAATTTTTAGCGAAGTGGTGCGACTAAAGGCGCACCGAGACTCTCATTGCACCGGTCGCACCACTGGGAGTTGCAGGCGGTCTGAGTGGGGTTTCGGATCGTCATTGTACGTAACTCCTCGGTTAGGGACGTCTGTGTAACGGTCGCGCGGCGTTGTCAAATTAGCTTAGTACGTTTGGGGATCACCGACACCGGAGTGCGGCTGACACCAGCGACGCAGCGCGGGTGTGGTACCCTTATACATTGCTTGTAATTCCCGGTGCTCTCTCTACCAGCGCTTAAGAGACCGTCGTGGGAGTTTCCTCCCTTCCTCGGGGAGCCAAAGAATCTATGTAAAATTTCCCTCACGTAAAAAGAAAACGGTTAAATGTGCATATGTATACAAAAATGTAAACAAACAAAAAAACAAATGTAAATAAAAATATTAACGTCCGTTTCATTTTTGGTGTGCACTTCCGAAAGTTCTTATTTTAAATTTTAACACAACGTTGCATTTGAATAGACGCGTGTTTTGTTATACTTATTATACAAATATTGCACCTGCGACAGATAAAAACAAGCTTCTTATGATTATGAATGACAGCGAGATAAAAGACAGGACAAAAAATTACGCTACCTGTTGAATGTAAAAGCAACGCACACTATACTAAACAATGGTCGATTCCTTTTCAATGTTTGCGATTTGCAATCTATTCATGATTTCCGAATTTCCAAATATACGATCCCGTTTCAGCGTTTTCAATCACACTGTTATTTTGAATTTTCATAGATTTGGATTCATTTTCATTGTGATTTAATTATTTTGTGTAACATTGCGTGAGAATTGAGCTGCGTCGCTTTCCATAGCGTTCATTTCGTGATTGTAGGTTATTTTGTTCTTTTTTCATTGTTCTCCATTTCGTTTTTCTAACTGTTTTTCTTAATTTCCAGTGCAATTGGCGATGAAATTGAGCTATGTCAACAGCTGTGCTGTATTTGTTCTTTGACCGGGTTTTTTCCTGTTTTAATGTTTTGCAGTTTTTAATCTTTTTTTTTATGACTATCTGTCTTTTTTTTAGCGCAATTAATCTGCTTTAGTTCATCAAAATAATGCGTAGCATAAGATTAAACTTAGGTCGTCGTACTCACGAAGTAGAAGCAGTGGAAAGAATAATTGAAAATCAAACTGAGGCACAATCGGCATTGGATAAGGAACTAAACAGAAAAAGATTAACTCAAATATGCGCAAAGGAATCAACAGAGCTACATGCAGCTTGTCATGGAAGATGTATAGTTGCGAGTGTGGCGAGTGCATTCTGCAACTACAGATGTGTTTTGTTCTCAACCGAATAGACGCGACAGTCTGAGAGTGGTTGAAAAATGACAACGAAAAACAGCAGGTCAGTGTCAAACACGACTCTGTGATTAGCAATCATGCGAAGTGTGTCCTAATTAAAAGGATCTAAAATTTAGTGGAAAAACAAAAGGAATGTGTTGTGCCACCGTAAAACTTTGCTTGCTAGATATACCGTTTAATTGAAATATATCCTATCTAACATTAGGAAATAGAACTCATACTTCCAAGTGACGTCGTTTGGTGCAGAAATCGTAACAGCTCAATTCAAGCCAACTTTCAAAGAAAAATGATAAATTTATCATAAAGCCGGCTCTCTCCTTCAGTTCTCAGATTACCAATATAAATTCCTATAAATATATTTCATCGGTGACGATAATGATAAATTGCGCACACGCTGCAAAATTTCTACTGGCGTAAAAAAGTCCATCGTTTCCCAATTGCAAGAGCTTCCTCACAAAAAAAAGAATTTGATACGTTTGCTCGAAAACAGCAATTGACAAAATGCCATGAGATAAATCGAAGATTTTTATTCACGCTGACAAAACGCCTGCTGCAGAATATGTGTGAAGATTCAATGCCCCAACTAGAGACGAAGTGACATTTGTTATAGTCGGAAATCAAATCCAACCCAGAGATATCGTTCTTCATCGGAGAAACGATCAATTGACAAAAGTTGCAGAAACTCACCGATGCTACAATGCCCTGCAATATACAATCATTTTTTAGAATAGTGCTGATGGATATCATTACAACATTAAAATGATAAACCCAGTCAGTGATGAAAAAACAAATAAGAAATGCTGCAGAATAAACTATTATTAATGCTGATTAATGATTCGAGAGAATGAAAATATCATTTGTTTGAATCAGACCAAGCTTCTCTCTGAAAAATACGTTCATTCGCGAAATGCGATAGTAAGTGACGGTAATACAACTAATGTTGGAAAACTAATGATTTTGCCATCTTCATATACAGGCAGTCCACGTCATGTGCATGAGTACACTCAAAATGCAATTACGCATACACCTCACTACGTGCATCCGTTTTCATTACATTCATGTGTAATCCAGCTTGGGACGATGTACAATAGCTCTTACTTCCTGGGCAGTCGCAGGTGGATCGGCATGACACCACAGCACGTGTTCTCAGAAAGAAGCTGAAATTGCTCGTGGATTTCATGATAAAACATGAACATCTCTGTACTGCTGGATGTACTCAATGGAATGGCAAACGAGAGGATTTCCATGCTTATATATATATATATATCGAATAACGCGGAGAGGGAAATTACGAATGGAAGGTTTTCAAGGCTTTCGGGCATTCATAACTTTTCGAATAGTAGAGAAGGTAATCAGCCTTATTTATCCAAGTACTTCTCGCCGACTCCTTAGCCTTCGCGAAGCCGATGCTCGTGCTAAGCGACGTAATTTTCTTCCTCCGTATATTTCGAGTCGCAACGTTAATTGCAACTCCATGGAAATCGTCCGTACGATCGTTCATGCGTAACTTCGTCGATGGTCCGAGCTCCTCGGAGCCCGAGAAACTCGGAATAACAATGTACGCGGGTTTCCGAGGAGAGAAATAATTTGGTGGCCAGGAGGCGGCTCTCGACGGGGAAGTCGAGAGCCGTGGTTCTTTCTTTTCGAAAAGGAACGGCCGGCGGGGCGCAATTACTCGGAAAACTCGAGGCGTAATTCCTTCGCCATTGTCTCGATGCTCTCCGGTTGGCATTTCGAAGTCTCCCGCCGACATCGGCTCGCCCCCATTCCTCGCCATCGCCGAGGAGCAGCATCGGCCACTGACAGCGGAAAACTCGATTGGAACTCCTCGACGTACCCTAACGGCACCCCTTGCTTTCGTTCCTTCCTCCCATCCATCCATCCATCCATCCTTCCTTCCTTCCTTCCTTCCTTCCTTCCTTCCTTCCTTCGCTTCGCTTCGCCCCCTCCTCCTTTTTCGAGCTGCAGCCCCTCGATCTCGTCCTCCACTTTTCACCCCTCTGCGTCTGCGACTGCGGCTCTTTTGTGCCGACGAGGGACCACCTTTGCCGCTACCCTGGCACACTGACCCGGTATTAACGCACGAACGAATCGATCCTTCGCCAGGAGAGATATTACGCCCGACTTACTCTCGAGATTGTGGGGAATTTCATTTTTCTGCCTTCTCTTTCTTCCATCGATCGTCTACTCTTTCATGAAATCGTACTTTGATGTGCGATTATTCCGCTGTCTTACTTATATTCTCCTTTTTACCCGTAACGTTGATATAAGGAGGAAAGAGAAAAGTTGGTAGTTATCGTTTTTAGATTCTTCCACGTGACGCGGGGAGCGCTGGTCGACGACTCCGTAGCTGTTCATGGGAAATAACGATGACGATAAACGATTCGGAATAGAACGAGGGAATATTTTGCGCGATATCTCAAGAGCGTGTAGCAATGGCGGACTTCGCGCGCTCTTTCTCTCTCTCTATGGTCTTCTGTTGTCAACAGCCCCGTTGGCAACCCTTGCTCTTCGGGCATAACGCGGCATCTTCAGCCGGCATTACAATATTCCGATACCTCCGAGTTCTCAAAGTTTTACTTCAAAATGTAGGTCTTGCGAAAAACAAAGTAAAATGTTCGTCTTTAACCATAGATGAGTAGACGAAAAAGAAAACAGTGCCGTTATCATAAGGTGAGTAAGCAAGGCCGACGATTATTCTTGCAATTTGTTCCACCTCGTGCAATTGCCTGTTACGATTATCGCAACGCTCGTCGTAAAGTAGTGTCGATAATTATTCTGGCATTGGCGCGCGTGACTGACATTGGAACATCGAGATAAAACGCTAAAGGCGGCTTATGAACGCGGAAAGTCCCGAAGCAAATTCCCGGAAACATACGGAAGTTTAACTTTTAATACGTTTTTGTACATGCCTACGAAACGTTTCGGAATTTCCAAGGTCTTCGGGACTTTACCTTTGGTAATTTATTCCGATACCACTTGCTCGATGCAATATAGCGCTGTCGAACAAAAACGGACCCTCAAAAACGATGGTCGAAAGTGAAAGGATGGACTTGCATGGATTAATGTGGATATTTAGCGCGCCATTCTGTGCGGGTGCCTCGTGGATATTCGATTTAAACATGAATCTCGATATTGGTTCGCGCCTACCTCGAAGTATTTTGAAGAGAGAGTCCGTAGGTAGCCTCGAGTCGCTTTTAATTATCACACCCTCGTCTTTCTGTCGTTAGCCGGCACGAAGTGCTATTAAGCGCAGTCGCTGGTCTTTAATAGAGTGCCTGTAGAACAAGCCGTACTAAAATGAGGGACGCTTCCTGAGAGACACAGAGGTGCCGAGAGATAATCCAGCGGAGAGAAGAAAATTTGTAAGAAGTCACGAATCGATGATACGGAAATTTTTCATAACGATTACCTCGTTTCAGGTATACGAGCATGATTCTACGCGAAAAGATGACGTTCTTTTTCTAAACGTGCTTAATCGCTTATTTCTACGATCGCGTGACCCACGTGGCGCATAAGGGAAGATACGATCGCTGTGAAAGTACAACAAATCCATTTTTGAGACGTACATGCCACGCTTGTTGAAAACATCTCCACCAGGAAAATGTGTATCCACCAGTACTTTGTATTGACGAAACAAAATATTGACGAACGATCGATTTAATTAGCCTAGAAATTCCGTACATTATTTTCACACATGTTACACCCTGCATACGTAGCTAGAAAAAAACATTTTTTGTTTTCAGATGTTGCATAAAGCACGCTGACCTCCTTGGAAGGGGTAATAATGCTATTGTGGTCGCGTATCGCGAGTAACTTTACGTAAAAAACCAAGTGGGAAAAGTGGGGATCCGTTGCCAAGTAGGATATAGCTTATATTTAACGTAGCCGTTAATAAAGTTGATTTGCCATTCTGAAAGAGGAGTTCTCACGAAATATAGAAATTATACGGACTTGCAAGGAGTACCAATGTCACGCATCGTGATCTTGCTCATTGCCGTTCTGGCCATTCATTACACAAGTAAGCATATCGCTTGATTTTACTCGTAATAACGAGCTATTTGTGGATAGATATACTATTTCCGATAAAGAGAGACGATATTCAGTGCCACCGGCGTTTGAAAGACGTAGTTGTTTCAGTGCAAAGATTTGACCGTTAGAATCATCGGCAAGCAAGCAGTAGCAACATTAAAAAATACTGTCATTCCAAACGGTGTATTATTCTATCTTTAGTGGCACAGCCGATTACTTGCAATAAGCCCAACGAGGAATATCAGTGTGGCTCTGCCTGTCAAACAACTTGTGTGAACCTGGGACAGCCATGCCCTATAGTAAATATCGTAAGTATCCTGGTATTTCTCTAAAGAATTCTCTCTATATACGTAAATCTTTGTATTTGGTGTTTGTCTACTGGTGTAGGCGTAATTAAGTAGAATACAGTTTTGACGTCATGATAGTAATCGTGCTTTGACATTCGACAAGGGAATATTTAAATACGCATTTTTGATTATTCGACAGAGATGTAACGACGCATGTTACTGCAAAGCTGGCTACGCCAGAAATACTAAGGGAGTTTGCATCCCCATTAGTCAATGCCCTGGCAGGACATGAGGCGGTTATCATCCGAAACAGCGATGCAAAGTCATCTGTGTATAACAGGATAATATTCCGAAACGTGCACTTTAAGCAGTAACTTTTAACATTACAAAATAATATTTAAAACATTAAAAAAATATTCCGCACAATAATCCCGAGTACCTTTATGTCGCGTATAAAGAGCCGAGAAGAAATTCCGAGGAAACGGCGAAATTGTTTGGATAAATTCTCCTCTCCGCGAACAAACTCGTTCGCAGTAGCGAGATAACTCATTATGCACCAATTAGAGGAGCATCAGCTCTGAAACACCTTAATCAATGTGTAATCACGCATCCGCTTGAACTTCCTGCTTACTATTCCAACAGATCCAAGTCAGCTAAAGGTATTCCATTCCGCGCGTCTGGATCTTACGAGGAAAATCAATTCCCAGGTCCGAAAGGTGCACTCCGTCGGTCTTGCTCAATTATTATACGAACGAACTGCGAAGAGGCTCCTCGAGAGTCCGCCATTTTTCAACATTACCAGGCGGTTGGAGAGGGTATGGTCGGAGCAAGTTGAAAAAGGAGAAAGTGCAGGTTTTTCACGGAAGATGCGTTTGCCTCGAGCCGACCATCGGATTAACAAAACCAGTCGCTCGGGGCTGCTGACCAGGCAGACAGCGTCGTGAAAATGCAGGGCTGCGGTTCGGCGGCCAATCGAAAAGTCAAACAATTTAACCAGCCTCGAAGAGGTGCTCCAATATTTGGCCGCGTAATGTAATCCTCCGACAAGTCGAAAGCGCTACGTGCCCAGACCTTTGCCTCCTCCCTTCTCCGTCTTTCTGCCTCCTTTTCAGTACCAGTTTCGTCGAACGTCGTCGGATCAGACCGGTATTCCTTCTTACGCGATAAGCTACGAGCTAAAGGTTATCGCACCGAGATGTACGACTTCGTTTGCTCGGGAAGATTTACATCTACCCACAAACTTTGCCACTTCACTAAACGTTATCAACGCGTTAAAGCAATAACGGCATTATCTCCGCGCTCGCTTCGATCTCTCGTAATTCTTGTTTACGATTCGTGGGACTGCGTAAGATCGAGATCTACGCTTTACTCTGTCCGTTAGCAGAAGTGATTTTAATAGCGCTTTGCGGCTCCCAGTGGAATAGAAGTTGGCGGAATATCACCTCCGTAACTACCTTTGCTTTACCTATGCCGCAACTTATCCGTTCTACGTGTCATGCCTAAATCGTGTACTTTTTACTCGATATCTTTGTACAAATATCGGTGGTACATAAACGCGGTCGATGTTCGTCCAATCTTGAAAGCTTGGAATTATAAGCTAACTTAATCAATGGTCGGATGGAGCGCAGATCCGTATTCCCATGATAGAAGCCCCCATTAAATTCCCAACTATCACCCCTGGACATTTCCATATCATATCGGGCAGCGTATCCAACGTCGATCTGGACCCACCACGGATCCGAAGCTAAACGACCTGGACGAACGGTGCCGATTATTCTACGAAACCGGGATGCAAAGCGGTACCACGATCCGAATAAGCTTGGCTATTAGAGCTCGCATAAATTTCGATTTCTCAATGACACGGCGCTTCTCCGAAGGACGTGAAGAGGCACTTGACATAATTACAATTTTCTCGCTAAAGCGTATACGTGCACGCGCTTGTACGTACACGGTCTGTTTGAATTTCGTCACTGACCGTTGAATTTATTTAGCTCGGGATTCACTATCTTAAGATAGAGTCTCGCCACAAAGTCCACAACGCTCGCGCTGTATGGAAAATTATCCGGAGACGAGTCGAGGCAAAATTCGAACCCGTATCGTTCGCATGGAATTCCGAGTTTTTATCCGTGACAGTAGAGTAGCTCTCTCTCTCCCTCTCTCTCTCTCTCTCTCTCTCCCTCTCTCTCTCTCTCTCTCTCTCTCTCTCTCTCTCTCTCTGTCTCTTTGGCACAGAGGTTCCACGTGCATGGGGCATCGCAATATACGCGCAACCGATCGGCGTAGCCCCGTGGGCAATCGGCGTATGACGCACGCACGGATAGGAAGGTAGGTCGAGTGTAACGCACACACGGCGACTTCGTCTCGAATTTCGCATGCTGCTCGACACGTGCGCCCTTCCGATTCCCCTCTGTCGAAGGGGGCGGGGAGGAGCGGCGGGGGGGAGGGTGGAGAGATCCGGCGATGCCCGAGGGGTTGCCGGAGTTCCTACCAGGCATTTGTTTAATTGGGAACCGACATGGCCGTCGGATTACCCCTGCCGATCGACCACCCCATCTGCGGGAACCGCCATCGCTGTGAAATTTGCGATATCCCCACGTGCTCTGCCGGCATCGACGCGCAGCCTTTATTTTTTAGGGCCACTGTGCAACGTTGATGATACCAGTCTCGATTATGCGCGTAGTTCTTTTCTCTCTTTAATTCTTACCTTCGACCGCTGTGCGGTTTACCTTGTTTTTTACGCCGCTTCCGAATTCCTGGATTAATGGTGCGCGTAGCGGGTCAAAAATGGGCTAAAGGGAACGCAGGCTTCCTCTTTTTAATATGTATTTACAATAATCGCTTACAGCATATTAATCAGCGAGCATACTAGAAGACGCGGATCCGTGGAAAGAAGCGTTAGCGTTCTTAATGAACATTATGCAGGCGTATATTTCGATGGTCCGACTACGGCGGTAAAACATTCTAATGGTAGGATAAAATATAATATTTTGTATTCAAAATTCTTTAGAGGACGGATTAGGGAGGATCGCGCGACGAGCATGTTATAGCGGAGAGTATCGAGCCTTTAAAATATTTGCATTCGATTCCGACGAAAGCGAGTTACGACGTATAGGAGCACGGCATTATCCCCCTTTGTTAGTTTACTTGTCGTGCAAGCTGTTATCGAGGACGGACCGCCAAAGGGGAACTGTGAAATTCTGTAACCAACATGGCCGCCGGGTCACCCCTCCGAAAAGCAGCGCCGATGCGAAATTCCCCGCCGCTCGCCCGGAGATTTCGCCGGGAAACGGGGGTGAATTCGATGTAGTATCCGAAGTGCGCTTCAGCCACTACCCGTATCGTTATCGTGGCTTGATTTCTACTCGATTCACCCCATCGATTCGAAGTAAATATCAATTAAAGGCCACGCGCCGTTTAACTCCTGCCGGAACGATCGGCGATCGAGATTCTGGCAAACTTTTCGAATTCACCGAAAGCTTTACGCGCAGCTTCGTCGATTGCGGGGGAGCATCGTCCGTATGGCGGTTCGCATACGAGGCGGTGAACTTTCGGAGCGGCATAATCGTTTGGTATTATACAGAATAAACAAGCGGCGCGGCGCGATCGAGAGCGACGCGTTCAGCGATCTTGACCCAGCGGCGCCTAGTTAACAAAAATAGAGGGAGGCCGAAGAAACGGCAAACACCGGAGGGCGAACTCTCGGGAGGTCGGTCGAGCTTAAACAATTTCGAGCGTTCCAGGTCCCTCTCGAGGGGCCAGGACTGGGAGGCCGATGGCGGAGAGAGCAATTTCGGCGAATTTTCTCGAGTAGCCAAAAGTTCCGTTCTCATGACGTAGACCGAAGAGTTACGTACGAGGGTAAACACGGTTTAACGGAGAGTCGACCAATATGATAATCCGCCAAAATGTAAATACGGACTGCCGTATGAATATTCAGCCGACGGACAGCGGGCCGCGCGTGTTTGTTTATACGCTCATAGTACGAGGCGAATGTTAAATTACTTAAAAGCAGGTACGGGCCGGTCGGTCGATAAGGGATAAAAAGGGCCGGGAGTCGATATAAATATTTCTCCATCCTTCTCGGTATTTAAATATTCATTCGCGCACGGCGCCCGCGGGATTTCCATGCGAAAATACCGGATAATCGCGGCCATCGTAGGTACGTGCCACGGGCTTTTTCATTTGTCCCACAAGTGGCTCGTTACGGAGCTCCGACCTTCTTTCCTTTTTTTCCTTCCGCGCCGCCCCAGCCGCCCTCGCCTCTGCGACTATTTCACGAAACGAGCCTCGTTCGAGCGATCATCGGCAAATCGATCGGAAAAATGATCGGGTGCTCGAAGCTTTGTCGATCAAAGCCACGACCGTCGCCAAATACGTCCTGCCGTGCGAGAAAAGCGGAGGCTTCGAAAACGAGATGAACGTATGCGTAGTTAACTCGTAATCTGTCGTAACGGAATTTGGATCCAAGACCGTGGCTTCTTATCGCGCGCACGAGCGACGCTCGCGATCGATCGAGTCTGTGTCACGACCGCGAGCGTTTTTATTTTGATACCCGTGATTTGACGGAGACTATGTTGCGTTTATCACGGAAACGTGGGCAAAAGCGGTATGGTTTATTACACATTTGTATGTCTTACATCGTATTTCCCAAAGAAGTATTATTCGTCGCTAATTAATTCGGTTCGCGCGTAGGATGATGGTTTAAAAAAGCGTTTCACGGGCTTTGCGGGCATGCTCGGTGTGTAACGACAAAGGGCGGACGCATCGCACGGCGATAGCCGATAATGAGCGGTTGTCATTGCGCGCAGGATTCGAGGAAAGCTCGGTATCAGCGTCGCGTACAAACGGCTGCAGCACCGTCGGACCGACACCAGGCACCTGTTACGATACGCTCGTAGCCCCAAAGCTGCTCACCCTCCATCGTAATCCCGCTCGCGCGGCCCCTAATGACTCAGCCGGTCAGCTGCAATTGCAGGCCGCCCGTTTCGGCTCCGTTTGGCATAAATATCGGGCGTACCAGGTATATCCCGCGGTGGCTACATTGTATCGGGGCTAACGCAAACCCTCAATTTCATGCAAACGGCCGCCGGTGCGCGCGGCTTCCCTCCGGCATAAATTCCATGCATCATTTAAATCGCGTTTGTCTCGTGCCCGGTTACGCAGGAGCAAGCGCTCACGGTGCAGCCCGCCTATTATCGATATTAGACACGCAACTCGCGCGCTCCCACGTCCGGCGAATAATTCATTCGCGCCGTGACCCCGTAAATCCTCGAGGTCGCGGCTCCGCCGGATAAAACTCCCGGAGGATCGTTCGACAGGTGAAAAACGAAGTGCCGAGGAGCCAGTGTCGGGAAGGATACTTTCTTTTCTGGCCCGCTAAGAGGATTCACCCCGGGCACGGAGCGCGCTAAAAGAATTCACCCTCCGTGAAATGGACGTTGGCCGTGGTGCGGCCGCCTGCAGCCGACACGCTTCCTCGCGGTCACCCGGATTGCGCGGCCGACGTCGATGATACCCAAAGGCGCTTTCCCTCGTGAGAAAAACGACAGACGCCGTCTCTCGAAGCGGCCACTCCTGGAGATTTAGCATAAAGAACTTGCCCCCTCCGCCTTGTCCCTGAAAAATTCGGGGAAGTGCTCGGGGATAGAAAAAAAAAAAAAGGAGCGATATATCGTCGCTGAGCCCTTCGCGCGAGAAAAGCGGAAAGCGAGAGGGCAGCGTCTGGAAAAATGAGATCGCTCGGATACTTTAGAAGGATCGGGATGTGGATAAGGGATCGTCCGAGTCGAGGCTATTCCTTATGCTTCCAGCCGTGCACGCCAAATGCATACGAGTCGAGAAAGAACTCCTGCGTAGCGTTCTTTATCGGAGATTAACCTTACTCCACGTATATCGGGCTATCGACGAGGAGTACCGTTGCGCCTAGGGCTTATCGTTCGAGACTTATGTAATGTCCTTCGATAGGAGTCCGAGCGTTTCGGATAACTTAAACGCTCATCGACTTAATCGCGTAACTTTGCGTGCATCGTGAGGGGGAATACGTTCGATCGTTTACTCGATGTCGATCATTACGGCGAATGTAGCTCGCGTATTTTTTCGAACTACCGCATAACCAAAAGCTTCGTCTCTTTCGCCGTTTTTAATTACTCGACGAACAGTGCGATGTTTAAAAATATCGACAAACATTTCGACGATTAAAACGAGTTCCGTGCTCCGATAAATAAACGTACGATATATCGACGCGTGGAAGAATGCAGGGGTCGAACTTCGATGCTCGAACGGGCTCCGTCCGGCGTGGCTACCGGGTCCTTTCCAAATCCCACTCGACTCCCGATCGCCGCGGCAAGACTCTCGATCCGCGATACGCGTTGGCAAAAGCGGCGGGTGGAAGGGAAACATGGGCGTACAGCGCGAATCGTAATCCCGGCATTGTCTCCGCGCTCGGCTCACGAACGAGTATAATCCCGGTGGGGGTTTCGGTCCTGCATTCCTGGTTCCCGTTGGGACGCGATAACGGGCCGAAACACGGGGCGCATCGAAGGGTTACGGGCCTTCGAAACGGGCCGATCGACCAAATTTAGAATCGGCCAACGGCACGATAAAGCCGCGCTCATAAATCCGCGCGTTTCGGGGCGAGTCCGGGCACGGAACGTCGGGGATTAAAAAGCGGACCGCGTGGAAGGGCCGAAAAATATTCCCCGCTCTGGACCGGCCTCTTTTATTCGGATTTAACGTACCGTTCGGAGGCCGCCATTACCGAGCGACCCCTTATGAAGCACGGGAAATACCTCGTGTAATTACGACTTCTTCGGTCTCGTTTACGTTCCACACACTCGAGCGCTCCTCGTTTATCCTCGATCGGAAAGGTCTCGTCCAGGGGCGAGGAGGGGGGAGGGAGGTAGGAGAGCCACTCGACGGGGCGGATGCAAAACGGCGCACGAGCGCGTGGATCGATCTCGGTAGGTCGTCGGTTTGGGCTCGAGGTGGTCGCGATTCGGTAACTCGTCGCTCGAGGTGGAAGGAGGTAGGAAAAAGCAATCCCTTTGAATACGACGGACGGAGAGACCGCTTGACGAGACGGATGACAAAACCATATCCCGAGTTATTCGAGGGCCGAGGGGTAGGGGCGCGCGCGTCCACGGCTTTCGACCGCATATCGGGCCACGGCTCCTGTCGACCGAACTTGCTTCTAAAGCGGTCTCGAAACTACGCAATAACAATTTTCCAATTACCGACAGGCCGGTAAGCCTGTAAATCGTCGCCTGACCCCCGTTGCTCGACGTAACTCGGTGACAATGCCAGACCGCGCTCGTCCATCGCCGTCCACTCCCGCCGGCCATAATGCGCCGAAATTACTCGCGCTTCTCGTTTCCTCTAGCCGCGCTTTCGAAAAACGCTCTTACGCCCTGGATTACCCTCTTCTTCAACGTCACCGTAAAAGCCCGCGGTTTTGCCGATCCCGTCGGCGGGCTCGTAAAAATTTTAATGCGATTGTATATCGTGGTTATCGTTAACGACATTGCAGGTGGCGACGCGCAATATCGTTTGTTCTAATACTATGCGTGGGGCGTCAGGCCAACGGCGATGGGACAGGAGGGGTCCTGAAATATGCGAAAATTATGGTGATGCCCCGGCACGTCGCGAACGCCCCATCGCTAATACCCAAACATATCCCTTAATGATTATACCGCAAAATCCCGTCACTTGTTTCCCGGCAAACCGAATCTAAATAATTTTGCGCTTCCCTCCTTCCAGAAACTTACCCCGAGTACGCGAGGAATTATTTTGGACTTTGCCAACAAGGACGAGTTCGCGAAGGAACTTCGCGAGTTCGAATAATACCAGATCTTTATTCGGAAAGAATGGAGGAATACAAATAAACCATTCGACATCGCGATGCTTCGACTCCTCGAATGTAGATTCGCGGAAATGACATACGGCGAGGAATTTTTCCAAAGTAACGAAGCGCTTAACTCCTAAAGAAAAATTGTTCGGGCGTGTTTCGCTAATTGCTGGATCTTTCCAAAGTACTCGCGAACGGAAGGAAAGAAATTCGAGCTGTACCGGAGATGGATCGGTTCTCCGTCCGGTTTGGGAGGACGACGAGCGGGCTCGTCTCCTCCGAAATTGCTCACGGTGTTATTAACGTCTGCTCGGGAATGAATCACGCACCGAGTTAATCGCATTACCGATAAACTCGCTGGCGTAAGAGGGCCGCGGGCGAGGCCCTGTCGAATCGTAAATATTAGCCTAGAATATTTTCTCGACAAACGTTGCGTTTACCACGGAATTCCCGGTTTCGCCACCTTAAGACGATGCGCGTGGAATAATAATTCCTCGCGCGATACACGGAGCCTGGCAATATTTGACGGTTCGAAGTCGCTCGAGAGTCCACTCGGTACATTCACCGACCATACCTTAAATATTCAACTCTTCCACGAGGCACAACGACGTATCTTAGTTTCGAAAGCAAGTGCTGCTTAACGTCGCATATTAAATAGGATTTAATAGACGAGTACGCGTTCGGCTTTATATCGCCGGATGCCCAAACTTTGCCTCACGGTTTGCACTATAAATATTACATTCGCGATATCGGGTTAGTCACGGTAACCCGAGGCTGTTGTGTACAATACCGGGGTTTTCCGGGCGTTCTCGGCCAGCAGCAATATCGCGAAGATCGTACAACGATCTCGAGCAAACTTTCGCTATTCGACTTTTAATTACATCAATATTTATCGAAACGTGCGCTGGCCGAACGCCGAGATAAAGCGAAACGAAGGAGATTCGCGAAATATTATTTCGCGCCGAGCTCCGGTCTTCTTAGAAGCAACTATCTACCTCCGATAATGACCCGCGCGTATCGAGAGCGTTGCGTCACGGTAAACTCGCGGACGCTAAGCCGGATATCTCATTCGCGCGACTCTCTCGGTTCGCGAAATGGTGCCGTGGGTTTATTTTAGCCGCGATACACGCATCGCACGGAAAATTATTCGGAGGATCTTCGGATCGTCCGCGTGAAAGTCCCACGGTCCAGTCGCTATACCGACCGAAGCTCCCCGTTGTGGGATTTGGCAGGACGTACGCGTCGTCCGGGGCAGACGCGAGGGCGTAAAATAATTACGAGTTCGCAAACACGCGGTGGTTATTCCCTTTATCGCGTGCTGTACCAAGCGCGGTGGCTACGAATCGGGCGCTTTCGGTGGCGCGATTCAATGCGCTTTGCGGTCCGGCACGGCCGAGCAAGTGATGTCACCGCGATAATTAGTTCCGACCAACTAATTACGACAATAGAAACGCCGGCATTGCGCCAGAGGAGGAGAGGGCGGGGGAGGCCGAGGGGAGGCCGAACGAGACAGAAAGGCAAAGTATACAGACGGGCAGGGCCGTTGTTTGGCGAGGATCGAACCTATCGAATGGCCGGCCCGAGTCCCACGGGCATTGCCGTATCGTGCCGTGGAGAAAGGAGGAAAGGTATCCGGTGTGGATTCACGTAGCACGAATTTAGTGGCCACCCCCCTGCGCACTGTCTTCGCTCTGTTTTTCTTGTAATCTCGCGGAGAACGGACGATTGCACGTACCACCTTCGTATTACTGCGTCCAACCGGTCCTTTTATCGGCACTTGGATCGCCTGGGACATGCGGATCGTTTTGCGAAAATCAAGCTCTCGCCCTTTGGCATACCGACTCGTGTATAAATTCCGAGCGATACCGCTTTCGAGTTATAACGAAGATACGCCGGGACGATGGGAATCCGTGAAGAAAGCATCCGTCTTTCGAATGACGGCTCGAGCCGGATTTCGCGCGAGGCTCCGCGCCGAGCGTAGATTCGAATGGGGTCGGCGCGCGTGTGTCGTGGAGGAAAAAATCAGGGACCCGCCGAGCGAGAAGAATCAATGTTGTCTCGGGAAATGTGTCGCCGATAATAGCGGCTGTCGGGCACCAAAAATTGGGGCTGTATTACGTGATCGGAATTTAGGGGAGTCCTCGGCTCGTCGCGACATGGACGAGCCAATACACCGGCGTTAACTAACGCTATAATCAAGTAAGCAGTTTAGTCGAGCGATCCGGTTAGCTCGACTTGGTCTTCGCGTCGGTGAGGCGTCACTGATTGGTTTACAGATCTGCCGAGCTGAACACGGTCGCTCAAAGGGCTTTCTCGAGTTGGCTAAGTCGCCCCGCGCGATATTTCTCCCGTCCCTTCGCTCATCCCTTCGCAGCTGTTTCATTAATTTCCCCGTAACCTCGCTCCGCTCGACGCTCCGTCGAGTCTTCGAAATTTTAGACCTTTGACTCCACGGGAACGCGGCGTTTCCTTACTTTTCGTCATCCGCTTTGCTTAGCCGATTTCGATACGAATACTCCAACGAGAAGCGAGGCCTCGTTATTTCCTCGCTCGAGTGTCCTCGAAGCGTGCTAACGATGTTTGTCATTGGACAAGCTTGCGCCTCCGAGAAGACGCCGATTAACCGCGATCGACGAGTCGCTTGCTTCGTTCGAAAAGTAAAATCCATTTGATCCAAATTCCCTCGGAGTCTGCGTCGAAATCGTTGATTTCCTGTCCAATATTGTCCTCTTTTACCACGGACCGTGTGTACAGAGAGTAACGCGTAGAAACATCGGCACGTACCGGGGTCCCGTGCCTTTTTCATTGCCGGTAAGAAAGCTCGTACGATGGGAAGTAATCCGCAAGATTGGAAGAGAGACGAAATCACAGGGTCTACACACGAGGGTAGCCTAATACGAGAATACGCGTGAGTAACGGGAGAAGGTGGATGCAGAGGGGACGAATTTGTCGGGACAGACCGGCGAAAAAAGCTGTCGCTGTTGGCACAGCATTAGCGAGAAAATTCATAGGGGGTGCGACGAAGAGTTATGGGGAACACGTGCCGTTCCTCGGACACGTTGGATACCTGCCCGTTATTTCGAAACTCCCGAGAAAAGGGTGGCCCGTCTCCGCGATTTACTCCCCTGTAAAATATGCCTCGACGAAGCGACGGACCGCGGCCACGAGAGAGAGAAGAGGTCAGCTCGATTTTTTACACCGAGATTTAAAGCAATTCCACACTCGCAAGATATACGCGGATACACGCGCGTATCCTATGGCATCGAACGAATTTCGCTTCTCCTTCCCCGCCGAATATTCCGTCTAACGATCTAAATACGACGTAACGTTTAATATCCCCCGCGTGACGGATAAATGCCTCCAGAAAAGTCAAGGGTAAACTGTCACGGCCTGACGCCCGGTGAAAAATGTCGACGGTATGCAAAGCAAATTGTCCCGGTACCTTCGCGGCGTTTCATTATTTTTCGCTGCAACCTGGGCGGCCCTCCGTTAAGGCCTTTTCCCTCTCGCGGAAAATTTAATTCCCGGCCGGAAAGTCTTTGGTCGCATGCCCGTCGGCCCTTAATATAAGGTCAGGAGGAATATGACGGCGTGCCACCTGCGGTGGGTCCTTTAAAAATGATTAACCTGCCGAAAGGAGGAGGAGGAGGACGGCCAGGGGAAGGGCCGACGACGATGAAAAATGGACACGGGCCGTTCTCCGCGGAGAGGAGCCATTAGCCGCACCGCGTGTCGCGCATTATCGGAGCCACTCGATTGAATTTACGCACCAGGAAGGACCTCCTCGCTCGCGCGAGCCAACGTCTTCGAGGCTCGCGCCCTTCGATCTTCCGCGATTCGGCGCGAGGTATCGTTTATCCCCGCCGCGATTCAAAATTGCCACAACAGGTTTCCAGTTCCGGGGAACTGGAGATCGAGGATTCGTCGAGCCGCGATCGATTCGCCGAGCGTGCTCGGCAGTGCCCCGTGACACGGCGTCCCGACAACCCATTTGTCACGCTAACGACCTTCTATTAATATTCACGGTCCGGCCAAATGCAGATACACGAGCCTTCGTCGATGCAGCCACGCGTATACGGCCCATAACTCCGGGTTTACCTCGAGGCCGATGCTGAAAATCCGTTAGAGAGAGTTTTGCCTAATTAAATTCGCCGCCACGCGCGACCGGAGCTGAAAGGAGGGGGGGGGGGAGCAAGATAAAGCTTCTTTCTACGTTGCCTAAATTAGCATCGAGGAGGGAGATTACCCGCCGCCGAGAATTCTTTGTCAAAGGGGCACTTTCGTTCCTTCGAAAGCTCCTTGCTTCGAGTACCTTCTTTGTACTCTTTTCACCGGGCGACGTCTCCGCGAGGCTTTCCCCGGCGCATTCGCTGTATCCCCCGTCGGGAACTTTCCTACACCCGGCATTCCCTTATAAAGCTCTTCCAACTAACCAAATTTTCAATATAACGAGCATTGTAATATACTTTCGCCTTTGTACATGTTCACTTTCGAGAGGCGGTATGCATTTTTAAAAAGATACATTACGGCCCTCCGGCTCTTATTTCCTGCTTTTAACGAGATACGTTTCGTGCTTCGACCGGAATATCGTATAAATATAACCGATTCTAGCACGTTACACGGGTATTGGACGATGTCCATCGCGACGGACGCGCTATGGAAAATAATGGAAAGCGTCGATTAATTCTGTTACGTTATACGAGCTTTGATGGAATTTTAATACACCTCGTATCGTTAATTCCTGCGCGTCGATCGACGGAAACGTCCAGCTCGCCCTGTACGTACGCGTTCCACGATTATCGATACGTATATCGATCTTTTAACAACGCGTTCGTTAACGTATGCCACGCGATCCTTCCGCGTACGATCCTCCTTCTTTTTCTTCGCGAGCCTGGCTATAAATTAAAGCGACGGCTCTCGGTTCTTCGTAAGGTAACGAGGTAGCTTCAATTTCGACGTTAGCCCGTAACGTAGCCGATGCCCAATTAACCATCGATGTTTCCTCCACGTCTCGCGTCAGATGCAGCCAGGCTTCGAGGGCACCGGCTCCTTTTTTCGCGCTGGTCCGACCTACGAAACACGGAATTCGAGCGGGTATATGGCTCGTCCTCTTACCCCTCGTCGTCCAGCGAGGCTTAATGAAAACCGTGATTGAAGTCGGTGCACGAGGGGCGAGGGGGGGCCAATCGATCGGCAGGAATCACGGAGAGGGTGTTTGGGAGCCAATCGGCGGGCTCTGCGCGAGGGACGAGCACTTTTTTCTCCCCCTTTGATTCGATGGGATTCATGAGTTGACTTTGTACGAATCGCGCCGAGCCGCTCTTTCTACCATCGCAGGGATAATCAAACCGTGATAATACCGACGGCCACGAAGATTCCAAACGTCGATTCGCCTTGTATTTCATTCGCGAAGAGATCCAAGGCTTTCTTCGGTCGCGCTCCTTCCCCGCGCGAACATCGATCGGCCCCGAGAACGGGAGAAATTTGGCGTGGCAAAGGAAAAGACGCGAGGAGGACAAACGTATTTTTCCACTCCCGCGCGGGCTAATAACCTCTGCATATTTGATGGGATTCCATTCTGTTTTGGAAAGTCGTTTCTAGAGCGGGCCGCCGTGCACCGCTGGAAGGGAAATCTAATTTCTTCCGCTAACACGATGCAATTTTGATCCCGTCCCACGATCTGAAAGCTTTTATGTCCCCGAGGCGGATAAATCTCGTATCCCTTTCCCTCCGACCTTCTCGCTTCTCCTCCATTTTTACTCCTCGGCCCGAGCCGCGGGACTCGCAGATTAAATTGACCGACACTTTGTAGCCGGTTAGGCTTCGGCTCTGTTTACCACCTTTGCTTGTACACGATTTCACGGTATCGATCCCGCCCCTCTCCGGCCTCGGCCCCGTTTCGACGAATGACGGATCATTTCCTCTTTCTCCCTGTCGCGGAGACATCGGCCTCCGGACGCTGGACTCCTCCTTGGAGACCTCACGTCGCTTTTCTTCCGCCTTGCGCTTTATTAACTCTCGGTCGATTAGTCGACCTCCTGGCAGCCTCCGTTCGATGGCTCCTTCGGGATTTACGCTCGAATTATTCTCTTCTTCGCGAGCCATCGTTACGGACACGGCCGGTTCGGGACAAAGCGTCTCGAAGAAGCGGACTTTTTGCCAAATCCGCGCACCGACCACGATAAATGGACGATCGTTTCGGAAATTACGGTAGTCGCTGAACATCGATTCGAGCTTCTCCAATTCGATTTCAGCCCTCTTTACGAGCCTCTTTATATATTTATATTTTTTTACTTTATTTAAGTTTGTAATAACAGAGCGACGCCCGCCAAGGTCCACTTAGCGGGTTTTTCCTTGGTCTTCAAGTTGAACGTCCAAACGTAAGTGGGACCCCGAGTACGCGTTTTGTACACGGGACACTCGTACATGTTCCTCAAATCCTGCTTGTCCTGAGTAATGGCGCGCACGTTGATCACCGGCATCGCCGGAAATAACTCCTTCGTTCTCGAATCGACTATTATTCCAGTCTGAACGTCCCACCGTGCGCCCTCCATGAAAATTCCATGAACGTAAGCCCCGTCCCTGGGGGCAGATCTGCCGGAGAAACATCGAGACTCACACGAGGCATCGAAGTGCTCGACGTCACGCGACATCTGATTTTCGAAAGTACTCCTCCAGAGTCTATATATATATATATACATATCCACTTACGTGAACTCCTCCTTGTTTTTCTTCGTCACGTCGCACTGTAGGCACATCTTATCCAGAGGTAACTCTTGCCTCCTGGCCGTGGACTGCATGATGGCCGTGAGCAAGGACTGAGGATTGAAGAATCCGGCGAGCCAAACCGACGCTGGTAACTGATATGAAACAATTTTTTTAATTAATCGTGCCGTAATAATATCTACTTCGGTGCACCGCGATCCAACCGAGCAGACATGCACGAGGGTAAAAAGATCGTTAACGATGATTTACGATAAAGTCCGTGGCCCAGGTCTCGAGCTCCCTCAATCGAAGCAGCAGATCCACGAACCACGCGGTGAGGCCCAGCAGGGAAGGATACGCTCTGTTTGCCCAAACCGTTGGAACCTGATCCAAAAACAAGGCATTTTCCAGTTCCTCCATATCCGAGGTGATCGTCAGCTCTCCCTTCAGTCCGAGATCCAATTCTCTCAAGGAGCGTTTGATCTCCGCCGTGAGGTAGTTCATCCTCTCGCATTCCTGAAAGGCGACTATCACGTAGGGCGTCCTCTCTTCGACTTTCGCCATAATTTCCACCATGTTGAACTCCTCCGGCAGTTTCTCCATTATCTCGTCGAGCACTTGCTTCACCTGCGTACCGTGTATAATTCAAGAGACAAGAGACAATAGCGCGTTATTCATGCGTCGTCGATGCCGTGCGCCGTCGACGGTGCGATAGTCACCTTATCTTCCCTGGTAACCGTCTGCCCTCCTGTATTGCCGGCATCTCGTGGTTGCATCTCGAAAACCGTCCTGAATATATTCTCCGCGGTCATCGTGAGAAAGCCTATTTCGGCGTTTGGATGAAGTCCGTACAGATACGGAGATTCCGGCGGTATAGCCTCGTCGATGTATGTGTGATAGCCGATTAGGTCGGTATTGGGCGGGGCTGGAAATCCTTTGGACGCGGAATATGAAGATATGATTATCCATTTTCATATGTTAATGGCTAGGGTTGAACGTATCATCCTGACGTCTCTCGAACGATCGTGTTACTCGAACGAGGATTGAAATGTAATATCGCATCTCGCTACCTGGGGCTAACTGCAGTTCCCCGTCCACGATTTCGGGTTGCATCAGCTCCTCGAGGTAAGACACGCAAAGCCTTCTGTCCCAGTCGTCCGTTATATGTCCGCCGTACATAATCTCTCCAAAGAGGTACCTGTATTAATATAGACGTGACACGCGCCATACTTATTCACAAAGGCTTATTCGCGCGTTCATACTACCACGTCTATTCGATTGTAAAATGAGGATGACAAATTACGGTTATTTTTCTCGTGGTAAAGTTTAAAGTGTAACGGTGACGTATATCCGTATACAAACCGCAAGTCTTCCCAGGGTACTTTCGAACTTGCTTCCAGGTAGTTGTACAGCACGCTCACGCTGATGTGAAGATCACCGACGTTGAAAGGATAGATCTTGTTCCATCCTTGAGGCCCAAATTTTCGACGCTCCGCGACGACGGCATGAAAGTAACATAAGGAGAACAAAATCGCCTTAAACTCGGCTTCCTTGGTGCACATCTCCAAAGTTTCTTGAGAGAAGTTGTCAAGAGCCTTGTGCAAGTTTGCTTGCATGCCAGTGGGAGGCTCGTTCGTGATTTTGATCGACGACTCCAAGATGCCCTATAAATTTCGAAAGTTCCACAACGAGGGTAAACCGAGACGGTGGAGGCAAGATCGGGTGTCGGGCATAAATTACCTCGATCTCTCGATTGGCAAATTAATTATGTATCGATCGAACCAATAACTTGGTAAGTCAATTAAACGAATCACGATTCGATTTAAATACTTCACCGTATTTTTTAGAGGACTCGAATGTCGCACAAACTAACCAGAAATATTATTTAATGTGCTAAATAAACATTTAATTTCTTAAAAAAAAAACAAATTAATTTTCGCGCTCGACATAAACGTTTACCTGAGGAATTATGTGTCCAGCCGGCGTGCTGGCTGGTTCCGCGCTCATGAAGACTCTATAATCCTCGTGAGAACCATCGGCAGCCGTTTCCAATTTTTTTTCCAACTGCGGAAGCCATTTTTTAACGAGGTGAATATTCTGTAGAATTACCCAATGTCCGTTTTTAGACGCCACCTCCATAGCCTGCTCGGCCACCGTTTCTTGGCCCTGGCCGAGAGACACATTATGGAAATTCTGATCGTCCGACGTGAAGCCCAGGCGGCGTCCAAGATCTTCCACGTCCTGTTGAAAAATGGCATATTTAAAAATGACGAGCTCACGGTCGACGCTTAGAGTGCAAGCGCAAGTTCAACGTGTTGTCCATAGTTGATCAAATTAATTTACGACAGCAAACGCACGTTACCGTAGGTACTACTTCGAATCTCTCGTATTCACCTTCAGAGGATTAACTCCGGGTGAAAGGATGAAGAAGATCGGTGTACTAGGGCTCGTCTCCTCGTACGACTTGGCGAATTCCACGGTCCTACCCTCGATGTATCTAGCGCCGAGCTTCTCCTCGATGAACGCCGCGATGGCGTAGGTCATTCGATCCGGCCTCAGCGCTCTGAGCATGCACAATCTTTGTATCGCCGTCTTGTTCTTCCATTCCTGCGGAAATTTCTCTCGTTCCGGGCACTCGCACTCCACTAGCTTCTTCCATCGTTTCGCCGAGCTCTCGATGTCTCTGTCCAAGTTTCTACGAAGCGGATCAAAACGATGAATCGAAATAAAGCAACGTACTCACGCACGCGCCCATCTGCTCACCGGAATTCCTCTTTGGTGGACAGACTCCTTATGCCGCCCCAGCTGGTGTTCGTGAGAAAATCGACGGGCGAAGTGACGTGGGGCGTGATGGGAAACCTCAGGAGGAAGTCTAGCTCGCTGGAGGTCACTTCGTTTCTAGCCAGCAGAATCTGGAGGGCCATCTGAGTGGCGAAGATCAGTTTGTCGCACTCGAAGAGTCCTCTGGAAGTGTACATGAATACAGAGTAGGTGATGCACTCGATCAGATTTTTTACTCGTCCGGTAACGTCGGCGGCCGGATCGGCTTTGAGGATCGCCATTTGGAAAACGACGCTGAAGGCCTTCAAGGAGAACTGGTAGATCGGATTAATGGTGTTCAGATCGTTTAGGATGAAGTAGAGGAGGGAAGCTCGCGCCGCTGCTGGACGATAAAGCTCTCGAGCTGCGTCGATCTCGCGACTCGTTTCCCTCGCCTCCGTCACCTTAGACTCGATCTCGGCCGCTGTCTTCTTCGTGGTCTCCAGATTTTCGACCAACGACGTGTCGCCGAGGACGTTGCTCCCTGCTGACGACAATCTGTCGACAAAAATTTTTATATATATATCCTAGAAGGGAACTCGCAAGTATACGATACGCACCTGGAAAGAAGAGAATCTTCCAGACTGTTAAGCGTGATCTTGAAATCGTTCTGCTGTCTAGTAAGCTCCGCTTTCAGCTCCTCGAGATCCGGTCGTTCGGCCTTTACAACTTCGGCCAGCAATTGATCCTCGAGACCATCCCTGGTGACGGTGAAATTAATCAGCGTGGTCTGCGCTTGCATCTCCGGCTTGTAATGAGGATTCGCCAGTTTCGTGTGCAATATTAGTCTGAACGACGGATTATACTCGACTTCTTTGTCACCGATTTTAATAGCGCGGCCCTTCTTTATAAGATTTCTGCCGAGTAGGGGATCCAATACCGGATCCACGCTCTCGCCGATATTCTCCAGCAAAACCGTCGCCCCCTTGGCCAATGACTGCTCTATGACGTCCAAATATCCCCTCTGTCCCAATCTGATGACCTTTAGCTCTTCCCCGTATTTTTGTTTTATCCACTTAATACCTTGAAGCTGTGGAAGGACTTTGGATAAAACTGTATTCGCACAGAAGACACCGGAGGTTTTCATACCTGTGGATCTATCATCAAGGGCCATCGATCCGAGTTGGTGAGAATCGTGGCATTCTCCGTGGACATTCGGTCGTTCGGCAAACCCTCGTTGTTCCACTTGGCTATTTGCGTATCGTCCGTCAACAAGGACAAAGGATCGAGGCCCTCGGTTATCGGAACCGCTGGTTCAATAGTGCGTATATACGTTAGCCACTGTTTGTTTAATAAGTCTAAGCGAAATTGTTTGGTGAAGCAGCCAACGTAGGATATAAATGCTGTCACCAGAAGAACGTCTCCGGGTAAGGTGGATGCTTGCTGCATGAAACTACGATATTTCACGTCCATTACTTCACGCTCTTCGTATCGAATTTTGCGCGACGAACGAGCCACTCACTTTGCTACCGAGTCGGCCCAACGAACGTTTTCGGAAGCCAAACCGCCCACCAATCTGTTCGCCAAGGCTATGGTGGCGTTGGTCGCGTCCGCCTCCTGCTGGCACTTCAACTTCTCGGACGTGGCTTGTTCAAAATCGGCGGTGAGCTTTGCGAGTTGCTCCTCCAGCGACTGCAAGGAAACCAGTCATACAGATTAATAATTGTAATACAGTTTGACACCCCATATATACGAATCTGGGTTTGAAGTATTACTTTTGTATCTCGAACGAATAAAGAGATACAACGATTTAATGTGGGATAACATATTCGAGTCGATTATGGTTGGATATACATCGTATCATAATTGCTCACCGAAACTTTGCGCTTTATGACGCTCAGCTTGTCCTGCGCCGCGGCCAATTCGGCATTTGCCTGCGCCAGTGCCTTCCTCTTGGGCTCCACGTCGCAGAAAACCTCGTAGAACTTGATGATATTGATCACCCAAGCGCAGAGACCCGCTGCAGCGGCGGATTTCGATCTGACGAATTCCGGCTCGAATTCGGAATTCTTCAGGTACGGCTGGATCGCCTTAATCACCTCCGGATGAATATTTTCCTTGTCGTAATTTATCAAGGAGTCCAAGAAGGTGTCTACCTTTGCCATGACGATCTGCGAGGGATTCGTTCAAAGGGAATATGCAGGAGCAGACTGGAGCTTGCACGGATGAACCGGCTCTTACCTTGGCCGCTTTCCAACTTCTGTCCTTGGGCACTTTCCCGGAGGGCGCCAAGAGAACCATCACGGCGGCCGTGACGTTCGTTACGGCACCAGGAGGCGAGCCGAACGACTTTAGCTCCGTGAGATTCGCTTTGTTCAACGTGTTTAAAGCTTCCTGAGCCGCTAATAGCGCTGGCTCGGCCTTCATCAAGTCCGCTTCGCAATCTTTTTGCTTCTTTGATACCTCCTCGGCTATGATGGCGACTTTCGACTCCTCCTCGTCGGCTACGTTAAAAAGGATGCGTTGAAGAATACATATTTTTGCGATTATCGCACTTTTTTTTACGAAGCCTTAACAAAGTTTTCAATTTTATCTATGAAACATGATTGGATTCGTGCGCTACCGGTTGTAAATGAATGGTGTACGATATTTAATTTACCTATAGCCTTCTCCTTCTGCACTTTTTCGGTCTCGACGCCTACAATGGCGATTAAAGCATCCGCGGCGTCGTTTTTCTGCTGCAGCTCCACCTCCTGAACCGCGAGTTTCTCCTTGAGCTTGTCGACCTGCACCGCCGTCGATCTGAGTTTGTCCAGGCCGTTCTCCAGTCTCGCGACACGAGCGCGCAGCTCGCTGCACTTTGTCTTCAGTAATCTGGTGTAGAGACTGATCTGTTCCAGAAACGACTTGGGGGTGGTGTAATTGTAACGGCGCTCGCTGGCCAGATAATGTCGACTGGCCGTGTTCACGCTCGTGTGCGCGTGGGCCATAAATTTTGCAGCGGATTCTCTGCAAATAAAACGTTCGGCGGACCATTCGAAATTGGGACTATCCAGGCAAACAAAATTAGAGGTCTCCGATCGTTTATAAAAATTTCCTAATCCGATAAAAATTTCGGAACAATTCCTTTCCGTTAATAAATTAATTATCGATATATTATTTGCCACTAAAAATGTTTGATGGCGTGCCATACGTATAGATATGTCGAAAAGATGATCGGTGGTTCTGATATTAAAAGAACGAGGACCACGACGAGGTACTTGTACCTGTAACTCTCGGGAAGCTCCTCCAATTCCTGAAGGAACCTCTTTGACACGGACATCAAGGCTTCCTGCGGCCACTCGTGGAACCAGTTTATTGCCGTGCAATTTATTATCGCCGGAAACTTTCTTGATCGCACCCTCAAGGTGGAACCCACCGGAGAGAAGCAAAGGACTATCCTTAGTTGCCGGCGCACGCGATCGATGAAGAACTTCCAGCAGTTTTCGCGGGTGTCCAATAAACCCGCGCCTTTCACTTCATTCCGTACTCCTGGAGTTTAATTTGACGCCAGACATATCGAATTAACCGATTAAATTTCCTCCCCTTTTTTACCTTACAAGTATCGCGTTATCGTTAAATCGCATAAGTGGTATTCGCTGAGCAAACGATATTACTCGGTGTAAGTTGTTTATCAGAATTAATCGGGTATCCGGATAAGCATAAAAGATACCATATATCGGATTCAAGCTGCGAAAAATTTCACGTCTCACCCGCTATTATATTTTCCACTTCGTCCTCCGCGAACAAATCCGGAACTTCGCCCGAGGCGAGCATGTCGTTGATGAGCACCAGAAATTCCTCGTTCGGCACTTGGGCGTCGGTCATGAGAAAGACCAGGCCGAGATTCTTCAGACCGGATTTCGTGTAGAGGACGGCGAGTTCGCCTTTCAAATTGGCCACGCCGTAACCCTTCTTCAGTTGAATTTGGAAGACTTCCAAGGAACTGATGAACGCCGACAGTCGTGATAAACTCTGCTTCCCTGATCCGCCCACGCCGACCAGGAGCGCGCTGCCTCTGGGCGACTCGAGGATCCTATTTATCCTGCAGACGTGCATCATGGCGTCCTCGAAGAGTACCAGGTTCATAGCCGCCACGAGGTCGTTGTAACTGACCATCGCCTCGGAGAGCAAACGATGAAGAGTCGCCCAATCCTTTACCGGCATATATTTCGGTTCACCAACACCGCCTAATGTTTCGTAGAAACGATTAGTGATTTTCGAGCAAGTGATAAGCGATAGATAGATTCGCGCAATCGCTCCTTTGGCTTTCAATTTTTTATACCCGACCGTGAATACAATTTTGTGAAAAACGTATGGGATGGCATCGATGTCGATTTACCTGCAAAATGGCAATAAATGTTAGGTTTTTCCAGCACCGCCCCTTCGTCCAGTTCCTCGATGTTCTTCTTTAGAATATCGAGCTGAAGCTTCGAGAAACATTCGATATCCTTTTCGTCCGTCAACTTGTCCCCGTAGACGCGATGCGTCTCGTGTAGCCACAGTCTCATCATGTCCACCGAGCATTGAAGGCACTCATTGCCGCTGAACAAGAGACCTTGGAAACAGTTTGAAAGATCGCGCAGATTGAAAATATAATGGAACTTCGTGGCGGTGGGCAGAAACATTTGCGCACAGCGGTGGTGCAGTTGAATCGACGCCTGCACGATATTCTTGCACAGCTGAGTAACGGAAAGTGGAAATCTAAATGGAAAAAGGGGATATAAAGACTCTTGTAACCGCATTCGTAGACGGAAAAACAGGAGGTTAGACATATAGATTCCATGTTTAATCACCTGTGCTCGATATTTCCAAGATGCTGAGAAAGTATGGAAGCGTATATGGTAGTAAGAGAGTCAACATTAGGAAAGCTGACGGCGAAGACCGAAAAGTGCCTCTGCAATCTCGGATTAATGGTGAAGGATCCGGCGGTTGGATTCATACAGCTGACATACTGACAGTTGTGTATGTCCTTCAAGGACAACTTCGTCCTGTCGTACCAATGCCCGTAATCCAGATGCTGTCGAATCAGAGTGTGCGGCTGCACGGTGCCGTAAGCGTCCACCTCTGGCATGTTCATGTCGTCGATGAAGTACACCAATGTTTTGCTACCTGGCGGTCCGTAATTTCTCCCCGCCTTTTTCTCCAAGGACTTCTCCATGATCTTCTGCAGCATCTCCGAGGAGGTGTAAAAATTGAATGGCACATTCGCAACGGCATAATTTTCGGACAACTGCAAGAGCTTCTCGGCGACCAGCACGGTTTTTCCACAGCCCGCTGTTCCCACCAACATCACGGGATGCCTCTCCGGCATCAACAGATCCAAAAAATACTTTATCCGTATCGACTCGGAGGTGTAGACCAAAACGGCTTGCAGGGGCGTTTCGGGGTCCAATTCGAACTTTGGTAGTCGCTCGGACCAGGGGACGAAGCTCCTGGTCTCGGAATCGATGTAATAATCGAAGACAGTGCCCTGGGAAGGAAACTTGACCTGCTTGAACTCGTTGATCCACCATTTACTGAACTCCATGCGATAATCCACCATTTGATCCTGAAACATGGAGGATCCAAAGGCCCAGACCGCGGCGAAGACGAAGTAAAGCTCGTAGTGATCTTTGGAGAAATCATTCGCGGTCGTCTCTGGCTTCAGGAGGCAGTGGAGAAGATGGCAGAGCATCTCGACGTGAGCCATGTCGGCTATCGGCGTTATCTTCTTGAACCTGCTTCTCAGGGTTTCCAGGCAGGTTGGGATGTATTTGTCGAAGAGCATCACCAGGTTCGACTTCTCTATCGGCGAGGTTCTTTTCTCCACCCAGCTCGTGACGTAAGGATTCCATCCCAAATCCTGCGGATTGATGTACAAAATGCCAGCGCGCGACACCGTCGCTGGTGTGGCGGTCCTGAGGTTCGAAATTTCGAAGAGCAGCCTCATGGCGGGTGTTAAAGCGATCCTCTCGTTGCTGGCCAACGTCAAGACCTTGTTGTCGTCCATTACCGTGTTCAGGGACTCGATCCACATGGGATCGATGTCGCCGTCCAGCACGATCCACTTCGGATTATCTCCACCCAGGTTAGCCTGCTCTCTCATGATCACCGAGAACAAACCGTCCTTCCACTCTCTGGTGGCTGGATTGATGATACCGAAGAGCTCGTCGTTCGTCACGGCCTTCGGATTGAGATCATCGTAGACCGGTTTCTTCCCCATATTCTGGTAGGTCCTGAAGAGCGTCTTCCAGACCTGGGTCTTGCCCGAGCCCGCGATTCCCACGATGAACACCGAGTGCCTCACCTCCAGCAGTTCCTCCAATTGCACGACCTTCAGAATAAATCCATCCTCCGGCTGTAGATGCATGTCGGCCGCTGCTTGCTTCACCATCTTCTCGAACTCCACGTCGCGCTTTCTGGGAACGTCCAGAGCTGGAAACAGATCGGCTATCAAGCCCATGAAGACCGGCAGATCGTCCGAGACCACTTTAGGAATGTTGAAGTCCCTCAGGGCTCTCATGAGCACTTCTTCCTCCGGTCGACCCGGATCGCCCCTTTTCAAGCTCCCCGCCACGACCAGGACGGACTTTATAGCTCTGAGACCCCAATCGTAGTGATCCTGCTTCGACAGAAGTTCCTTGCACAGAGTGTAGAGCGTGATGAACTTCCTGGCCAGTACCCTGGCATCCTGGAAGCCCTCCGCGACCAGCATGATTTCGCATATCAGCTCAAAATCCGGCACGACCATGGCGCAGGGTCGGAAGAGAGCCTTCAAGTTTTCCGGCAGCTCCGTTCGTCCCGCGTAACCAGGATTCATGGTGATGAAGACACCGACCGTGGGCACCAGGCCGATTATCTCGCCCATGAAGTTGAATTTCTCCTTCTTATCCCTGATGGCGTCCTGAATGGACTTGACCTGGACGGCGACGACGGACAGGACCTCGACGGTGATGCGGTTAAATTCGTCGAAGCAGCCCCAGGCGCCGGTTTGGGCCAATCCCTTGTAAATGTTGCCGCAAGATTTGTAGTCCATCTGCTCGGAACAATTGAAGACGTAGACCATTATCCCGAGGGCTCTTCCCAGGTCTTTGGTGGTCTCCGTCTTGCCGGTGCCCGCTGGCCCAGCTGGCCCACCGCCCATTATCAGATGCAGAGATTGAGTCAGAGTTATGTAGCATCTATCCGTCAGAGGAGTTATCACTAACCTGAAAGATCGTATCGGAAATTGCATTGAACGTGATCAAATGAGTATATTTCAAGAATTTTCACGAGAATTCTGCATCGCGAATCGATGATGTAATGGGAAAAAAACGTGGAAGAATTACGAGAGCACGGTGTAGAAGAAAGTACGGATACCTGGGCGTGTTTCCCAGATATTCGTGGGAATATCTGAATTGGGCGTCGCAGATGTTTGCAAAACAGTCTTTCTCCTTCTCGTCCCATCGATGACGAAGCTGACTCTGCCACTGAAAGGCCATAGCCGTTTCCACCTTGGATTGCACCAGTTTCGTCACGACGTCTCTGGAGTGAACGTCGATCGTACAGATCGTCATGACCTTCTGCCGTTCCTCTTTCGTCAGTTCTCCTATGAGAAGGGTTATCAGAGTGCTGAGCTGAGAAATCTGTTTCTTGAGGTAATCTTTTAGAGAATTGTCGTAGCCTTCCTCCAGCCTGGAAAAAGCCATGTTGACCTCTGTCGTCCACCAGATTTGCGTTCCGCACAAGGAAACCTGCGCCGGATACTCGAACAGCCATTGCTCTCGCGGCTTCTCCTCGTAGGTGACGGCCGCCTCACTGAAATAATGTCGAATGGAGATCCTCATAGCGTCTTGAAGACGATTCAACCAAGCCTCGACGACACCGTCGCATATCATCTCGCAGTTCACGAACTGCACGAATTCGCCATCCTTGGCGAACATGCCTTGAAATCGCGTAAAGTAATATTGTAAAATGTGCAAAGCTTATTTTCGCGCTTTTCGATAAATTACGGCCCTCACCCTTAACGTGCTTCGGCGATCCGGGATTACTGTCATCGAATTTCAACCGCGCCATGGAATCGAATAATTTCGTCAAATGCTTCGCCACGACCTCTGGCTGATTTCCATTCGACAAAACGTCCAACAAATCGCTGGAAGATACGAAATAGAATCTTGGAAATGCCAGGCGCTTGGTCTCCAAGTATTCCGCCAAAGCTTTCTCGCATAAAACTAATTCCTTCTGCAAGACATCGAGGGTCGAAACGAGACCTTCTCTGTTCGTAGCTTTGACGACGTTCGGCGTCTTGGCCATTTCCTCGGTCATTTCCTTAAATTGTTTGTCAATCCGATAAAACCTTTCTGCATCTATCGGTAGCTGGGTTCGAATGTCTTCCGAGGATGTGAAGATGCTTTCGAGGTGCATCCACGTGCGCTGCACTTCGAACCAGACCGTAGTTACTTGATCGGCTATACTTAACTTTTTCTGCCAGCTCGATACTTCCTCCAAAAAGTGCGCTATGAACTTCGACGTTATAAGATTTTGCAGTTGAACCTGAAAGTCATGCCACGCGTGTTTGCCTATGAATTTATTTATTTATCCTGCATTATTCGTTTCGATAAAGATCAACGACGGTTACTTGGTTCTCCTCGAGCGTTTCGATCAATTCTTCGCTAGCCCTAATCAACGTTGCTCCAGTCCTCGAATGCGTTTCCTTCTCGAATTCCATTTTGGACCAAGTTCCATTGAGTTCGCGCATGTATTTTTCCATCGACATTTCTTTAACGGCCTTGTCAACGATATTTTTCACTTCCTCCTCGCACTCGTGAAGATTCAGTTCGAGCAAATCGGCTAATGTCGTGGACGCGTCCATTACGAAAAGTACCTGATCGCAGAAAACTCTTCTGTCGAAGGTTTGAAATATTTCCGGCGAATAGACGATGCTATCGGTTGTTCGTCTAAGAAACTGACTAGCGATAAGGATGTGATAAAATTTGTACGTACAAAAAAGAGGTGATGAGGCGTAAAAGGGGAGGGTGATAATATTCACGTTCGGTAAAAAATATTTTGTAGCGTTTATTAAAAAATATACAATCAGCCATACGGTAATGCGATGACAATGCAAATGATCGATGATGTATTTACGTAAGTTTTCTAACTGGCTCATAAATGGTAAATTTGATCTATCGATGCTAGTGCCACGTGCTCATACTTTCGCATGCTGAGAAATAAGAACGTTTTTCTTTCCGCATAAAAGTAATGATGACGAACGGTTCGAAAAATGCCAGTGCTCAAGCGATATATTTATACGGTGCTTACATTCCCCGTGAGAAGATTTCTAAGTCTATATTTACATACATCCTATAAAGGAGATCGATGGAGAGAGAAAATTATCGTGCGCGTATTTACAGTGGACTTACGGTATCTTCTGGAGTCATGTTGCCCAATTTCTGTAACACCGATAGCGTATATACAGCGGTGCATCTAACGACTAACGGTGAATACTCGCATTGGGAAATTCACATGTATAAAAGTTATAAAAAATCTGCCCCCGATTAAGTTCCGTTCGAAAAAAACTTGCCGATACAAGTACGCGATTAATACAGCATAGCAATGTACGAGTTAAAAAAGGGGCAAGGGTATTTCGCAAAAATCGTTCGCCCGTGATTAAGTGGCATTCTTTACAAAATGAAATCCTCGTTCTGCGAATCCCAGCGATACCTTGGTACTGTTCATTAATTGTCGCCAATGCCTCTCCCGAATCGCCGGGTTCTGAAGTTCCCCAACGGCTCGTAAGGATGTCAGCATATTCTTCACGGTCGATTCCAAGGATACGTAAGTGTCCCACGGTCTCATCTCCTTGTCCAGCGCTAATCGACAAAAAATCGAACAAGAATATCATTTCCATGTCCATCCGCTTCACGCCTTGTTAAATAAACGTCGGGAATACGATTCGAACCTCTTATTTCCTTGGCAAATTTCTTGCACTCGATATCCATGTTCTCGACATCGATCTTCCTCCACGGTGTCGTCTTCCAACCCTCTATGCTGCTGTGCACTATATTCACGTAATCCCAGAGCTGCTTCAGCATCTTCAACTCTCGCCTACACTGCTTCAATATCTTAAATTCGGGCACCGTCACCTCGAAGAGCGACGCGGATTCCTGTATATCCTTCATCTGACGTTCCAGCATGAATATCTCCTTGTGAGCCTCGTCCAACAATTCGTATGGATTGGGGCAGTTGTACTTGAAGAACGCGTACCGCCGGAAAGCCTCGCGGTAATGATTAATCGTTATGTCGAAGGCCGAAATTCGTCCTCGTATTCTCGACACTTCCCCTGTCGTTTCGTCCCATCATTTCAATCGTCAAAAATTCGCCTTTGTCGCCGCTTAGAAAATCTGAAACCCCCAAGATCGGAGAGTCTCTCGATCGTGCGATGCACTTACCTGCTTGCAAAGGCGCCACCTGCTGTTTCACCATAAGGGCCAATTTCTTCGTGTTCGCCCATTGCTCCGGCAATTCTTGAAGCAAAACGTTTACCTCCTCGGGTATATCCTGGTCGTAGAATTTCAGTAGCTCGATGGTTTCCTCCAAGGGCTGGAACATTTCGTCCGTGGTCGGCTGCCTCTCCTTCACTTGCATCAGATAACCCATTACGCTGACGAGGGCGGCGTAGTCGCCCGGCTGTACTTGCTGCAGCAGCCCCTCGTCGGCCAATCTGAGGAAGAAGGCAATGCTGTCATCCCGGCCAGAGTGGGCCGTGCTTATTTAATTAGCGCTAACGATCGAGGAACGTCCTCGGCTCTTTGTCATCTGGCAAAAGTACGTCGGGCGAAAAAAGGAAGGAGAAGGAAAAAAATGCCTATCGGAGCGTTCCCCCTGCGGAGGCTCGGCCCGTTTCCCGAGCCCCGGGGGCAATTGATTTTTATTACACGCCACGGTCTCCCTACTTTATCTAAGAAAACACCTTATAAACGTCCCCAAATCCGAGAGGCTGGAGGTAACGCGATCGACCAGATGCTTCTTGAACATGCTCGACCATTTGCAGACCATGTTCAGCACCGACTGTCTAAAGGGTCTTAGGTCTACCCTGAACCAGCCACAAAACACTTTCGACGGATCCATTTCCTCGATCTCGAGATAGAGGCCCTCGTAAAGGTCGATTTGCTCGCGGAATTGCTCCATTTTCGGCGGTGACCGAGCCGGTCCCTTGGGATCCTGAGCAGCCACCATCTCCATTTCCTCCATCGTCAATTGTCGGCTATACTCGAGGAACTGTTGCATCACCATGTCCCTGTCGTCCAACCACAGATAGGCGTACCCTGATAAAATAGAATGGCAGGGGATCGGAGGGAATCATAAGGAAAGAAAAAAAAAACATCGTCCAGGTACACGACCAAGAAGACGAGTAAAAAAAAGTGCGAATTCGATATCGGTTCGCGTAGGCGGATGAGAATATAATCGGCGAGTTTGGCGCGCACCTTCGAAATTGCTGCAGAAATCCGTGGCCTCCTCCACGGCCGTCGCTACGCTCGTCAATATCTCGTTTTTCATCCCCTTCATGTCGAAGTCCTCGTCGAGTTCGGCGGCGTAGCCCACGGAATCCTTTTTCAATCTGGGCACCAGCGCGGCCATGCCGATTATATCGTCCAGCAGAACGAGAATTAGCCGATCCAGGCCGTCTGGATCGTCGGGTTCTAACGAGGGAACGTAATATAGATCGGGCTCTCTGAGCTCGAGTTTGGCTTCGAGCAGGGGCTCGTTTTGGCACGCGGAGTCCATGTTCTCTGCCAAGTAGCCTGCGCGGTTACGAGCGGGATTATTTTATCGAACTTTGGCTTTATCGGGGAAGAGATATATTTAAGTGGAAGTGTTTGGTATACCCAAGGAACAGCCCACCGCCCTTCGAAGAGACTCCACCACGATGCGATCGATGTACGTCACGTAGTTTTGCCAAGGCTCTTCCTCATTTTCGGTGATGTGAAACAATACCTTGTTCTCCCGCAGCAGCGAGTGAATCTGCTCGGCCGCTCTCTCGATCTCGCCATAACGCTTCGATACCTTCTCGGGGCGTTCCTCCAAGGACAAAAGCGTGTCCTTACGACGATCCTTCCTCTCGATAAGCGGCGTCTTAGTCCAAGGCTCTAAAATCTCCCTGATCCTCTCCACGTTCGCCTGCGACGCCTTCATGCGCTTCCAGAGGCTCTCCACGAGATCTCCTAATTCCGCGATGTACTCCATCAGGCCGTCCGAGCTCCAGCACAATTCCTTTTCCCCGCGCGACACCAGAGAATCCACTCTGGTTATTTCCATCGTGATCAGGTTGAATTCCACGCGTTTTGTCGTCTTGCATATATTATTATAAGAATCCACCGTGGTGCCGAGCAGAGTGCGAAATTTTCGAAAGATTTCCGCGCTTTCCGACACCTGATGAGCGGGTATTTTAATGCTCGCCCCAATTGCTCCCCGAATTAAATTCGACGTACCTTTATGGCCTCCTCGGGGATGTCGGATCGCGACATTTGTTTCAGATAATTAACTTCCTTGAGAACAGCGAGAAGCTCGGGGTCGAAGTTCAAGGATAGGCTCCCGTCTTTCTCTCGAAGCAATAAATTACGGCTCAGTCCAGCGGCGACGGCTTGCGGGACGCTCCGTGCCCAATCCGTAAATAGATCGTTCTCTTTATCGGCGAAGATCTTGATCAGTCTCTCGTAGCGTCTCGTTATATTCTTACCCTCTTCGCCGCTCACTATGCTGAGACACGGAAATCAACGCGAGACGCGACGATCGCTTAGTCCAGGTTTGGATAAAAAACCGGAGGATTTCGATGCGATCGTACAATACTCACGGATGCTGTATCGTTTTGAAGCACTGCACGGGCAAAGCGATGCGCTGCTGGAGCATGCTAGTAAATGTCAAAGCGGCGGCCAGGGGTGGAAGACTAATCAAGGCACCCCTGGTGCCACGATTAAAGAGCACTTCCACCACTGTCAGCTCGACATTTAAAAGCT
Source organism: Ampulex compressa (assembly GCA_038496175.1). Taxonomy (NCBI): domain Eukaryota; kingdom Metazoa; phylum Arthropoda; class Insecta; order Hymenoptera; family Ampulicidae; genus Ampulex; species Ampulex compressa. Next base: position 45,208 of record JBCFXI010000831.1, read on the forward strand.
CGAGTATCCTGGAATAGCGATCCGTGAATTGCTTGCGTATAACCGGCCTGTCGAGCACCGTACCCGCGATATTGATCAGCTGGAAGGACAGAACGAGAGAGTCGTTAACGCGGGATGGATACGCTTACAGCGGGCCAGGTTGCGAGCACCTTGAAGACGCTCTCGAGATTTCCACAATCGTCGAAAGCTTGGCAGAGTATCGCCGCTAGTTTGCTGTCGAGATCGGCGATCGACTCGCTGAATTTCGCGCAATCGACGGCGAAGGATTCGTCGTCCGGCTCGAGAACGTCGCTGGCCTTCGCGGAGAAGGCCACGAAGAGCTGCTGGAACTCCTTAAAGACGCCGATTATCCGGGCGCTCAACGATCGACCCAGAATACCGCCGATCTCTATCTTCTCCAGCTTGGAGAACTCCATGACGGTGTTGAAGAGCCACTCGATGTCCGAAAGGCGCTTGAGGAAGGCATCGAGGCGCGTGAAGACCGCGGTTGCATTGAAGGTCCAAGGTGGTGCCTCGGCTTTCCTACCGGGCATGTGTTTCCTCAGCTCGAATTGTCGTTTAAATTCCTCCAGAACGCCTGGAACCACGATTTTATCGTAATCGTTTATCTTCGTAAATCGTCGGGAAACTGGACGATTGGACGAGGACCGATCAAAGAAGGGAATCGATAATTACTCCTCGATATCTGAACGCGTTGCAATGCCTCGTCGACGTCGCTCTGGAATATGGAGGACGGATCCAGGAAACGCTGAGCCTCCTGTATCAACAGGTTGCAGATCTGTCTGAGCATGATGATCACCTTCGAGGAGCTCTGGTAGTACGTGGACTTTGCCCAGGCTAATCCGAGCGAGTGTAAGAGCGATGCCATTAACGGTTTTGCCTCGGAAAAGTCGACTTCCTCCACGGATTTGAAGCATTTAGCAAGGGGACTCAAGTACAGGGATATCTCCTTGGCTTCGACAAGGGAGGACACGACATTGTCGAAGAGGGTACGGAAACAAGGATAGTACGCGCTGTCGGTCTTGTTCAATATCGTCGCCATTTTTTTCACTCGATCCTCTTGCAACTGATCGTAAATATACCTAAAATCGAATAGGCGCGCGTAGTTTAATATTTCCGTTATTAAAAAGGTGCATGCGTAGCACGATCGTTGCTCATCGGGGAGCAACCGTAGCGTGCAAATGGGAAACGTAAATATTCTCGGACTCGTTTAAAACCTCGCGCACCTCAAATTCGCCAACCTGGCGTTCCAATATTCCAACTCGACATCGGGCGTGGGATTCTGTCCGTTTTCGAAGGCTGTGCTTGATTCGTGAATGACAACGTCATTCACCAGGTAAGCCCACTTTATCACGACACCCTCTATGGCGCTCTTCAGGTACAAATCCGCCGCCTGCGGCCCTTGGGTGCAAACCAATCTCTCGACTTCCGCCACCTTTTCGAGGCCCGCTGGCATCGGTAAAACCGTCCTGCCATTTACCTGACCTTTCACCTGGATGTAAGTATTTTTCTCTCGATCAGTGCGTAATGCTTAAATGAGTAAGTGTACGCCACGTAACGACAAGACAACCGTCGGATAAGTAATAAACGTATTCCGACAATTCCAAAACGTGATTAACGAAGAAATATACTTTAGTAACGACACACGACGATAAGAAATATCTGGCGACAAATGTCTGCATTTCCCAGACGCGGCTGGTTTGATTATTACCTGGTACAAAGTTCCGCGTAGAGCATGCACGTGCCGACAAATATCCTGAATTGCGACGTCCGGCAAATCCTTGTGATTCTCCGCTTTGCTCAGAAGAGGAGCGAAGATATTGTCCACCAAGGTGGCGAGCTCATCGACGACACGATGGGATAGGTCGCCTATTATGAGCATCGACGTGCACGCCTCCTTCTCCTTCGGAAGTGCTTCTTGCTTTACCTTCACGGCGTAAATCCCTACGATGACGAAAGACGTCGCTGTCAGATTCACGCCCTCTCCATTATCGCGCTATCATTTTATCCCGTTTCACTTTCACGCAGCCTGGAATTCACTACTTTTAAATGGATTTGCGAGCACTACATTTTTTGAAGAGCTACGATGGTGTAGTGGACGGCGGAACGTATCGCAACTTCCTTGCGGGACTCTTGGAAAATCCTCACCTTTGGTCCTTTGGCACGGTATGGGAAAGGAGCAGGATGCTACCAGCTGCGCGTTCGGCGTCAAGACCACGAAGAGCGCCGCGGGCAGTGGGTTGTCGAGGAAATCCAGGACCGCGTTTCGATATTCCTCGGTTAAGAGCAACCTTCCCCATTTCTCCGGCTTCAGCTTCAGCGACTTCTGCACGAAACCGCCGATGTATTCGAGCCGAAAGTCCACCGGCGTATCTGCAGCTGCCATTTCTGTCGGTTTCCGGGCAAGAGGAGGCGCATGTTACCTCGAGATGTTATTTCTAATTCGCGAAGGATTCGTGCATTCGGACGAATCGCACGGTGGAGGTTTGAAGAAGAAACGGGGAACGTTCGATGGCTAATGGCTGGTCGACGATGGCACGGCGTAACCCGGGACGTAATCGCGGGGAGGATTGATGGAATGCTAAAAAGTCCAATTACTTAATGGGTTGTCGTGCAAGCGGGTCGGAAGACCAGGTACGGACTGAACCGGCTCTGACAGTCTGGTATTGGGCGCTCGTGTCTTCGAGGCGAGCCCTCGCCTGCCCGGCTGGGCCCCCTATTGTCACGGGACGCACGGAATATCCAGAAACCAACTGACATTGCACGCGATCCTGCCTTCCGCGCAACCACCGTTTCACTCTTCTGCAACGCTTCCGGGTGATCCGGTTACGATACTACACGGGAGTCGGTTCGTGGGAGTACTCTCGGTTCGTGTTCCCCTTGGCGAACGAAAATGGGAATATTTCTTCCCTGCGAGTTAACCGTTGATTTTGCGACACCGAAGACTAATGCGAGGAAGAGGTGCCAGCTACCCGGATTTTTGAAATGCCGGATTAATCGTGAGTTATGTAAGTTGTATCCGAATGACGTAGAATAAAATTGAGATAAATCAAATTTCATGGGAGAGTACGAGATTTGAAGATAAGTAACTCGGTCAACTCGCGGTTGGACACCTATCGACATAGTTTCTGGTGGAACGAGCATCGCGTCGAGTATCGTATCGATGATTGTTGTTCGTGTATCGATACAACTTTTAATGGAACAGCTCCATTTACCACCCATCGAGTGGACTTCGCTGAATGCACGAACGTGGTCGCCAGAAATGTCACCCCGCGTCGTACACCACTTTATTCGCCAAGGATGTTTTAACTCTAAACGATGGGATCGATCCGTCGGGTACATGTAAAAATCATGTGCCCGTAAAAATAGTCAAGCTCATTGGCACAAGCGTGGCCTTGGATTAAAGCCAAAAACATCGCGAATAAAGTGGTACGTGCTAGTACCATGGCAGACATTGCGCGAATATGAATATCGGAGGAAATATGCACGATGACACGGGCATAGAAGTGAATAACCGCTTTCACGTGGTGGCACGTTTATTTCAAAGTAGAACCGAGGTATTTATAATCGGGGCTATTCTCGGGCCGAAGAAAAGATACGATAAACGTATATGGCGCAAAACGATTCTCCTCGATACTCTATTATGCTTTACGCTCACTAACGGTTCACCTCGCGATCACGTGAAACAGCAATAACGGTATCTTTTTCCATCGGATCAAGGAATAATAATCTAAACGCCAGATCGGATCGTATTCGGTATTAGATCACACAACATTCTTCTTCGACCCTGTGACGTTAAGAATAGAGCTACAAGTCTCCAGCATTCTCGATCTTACACAATAGAACGACAGGAATTCTTTGGAAGCGACCGGTAAAAAAACGTGCTCCCATCGTCACCGCATTAAACGAGCAAGATTTGCAACTATCGAACCGCGATCGGGGATTTCCGTAGGTACCCCAGGGATTCGTTTCGAAAATTAATCTCCGACGCGAGATTATCTCCCTATTATTTCCCCGAACGCGCCACTCTGGCGCGTTTCGACGATGCCTCTGAAAGTACCCGTACACAAGTACGCGCATACATACATAAGCGGGCATCCTTCTATCCCGCGCGTACGCGAACGTACAAAGGGCCGCTCTCCGTGCTTTTCATTTCGCAGCAGCTCGCCCTTCTCCGAATTAGGAGAAAAAAAAAGGAGGCTACCCTCGTCCTCTCGCCCCTCCATATCAAATTACTTTCCCCGCTGTACCTTCGGCGCGTTCACCAGGACCGCGTCCACTGTATACCCTCTATTGCTCCACGAATTTCGTCCTCGGCGGATACTCATCGCGCAAATTGGATCGGCACGCACGGGGACGCGGAAAAGGAGGACAATGAATATGAGCCTCGGCAGAAGATGTACCGAAAATTTCCACGGGACTCTCCCCCTTCGTCGAGGCAACCCACCGCGCTGCAGACACCCCAGAAACGCTCTCTAAAATTACGTTAAATCCCCGCCACTCCTGCCTCTGATTCGCTCGCCTTCCCGAATGGAACCTCGTGGCTTTCTTTTTTCTTTTCTTATTTTTGTTATCGGTAATGATTCCCTTCAAGAATCGCACGATTACGTCGTATGAATCGAAGGAGATTCTCGAGGGGAATTTATGGTTAACGATGCTTCGAAAAGCAGGATCGAGTAATTTGCAGGGCGCGATAATGGCTTTGGGCATTATCTACCACTCCCCCCCCCGCCACCCCGGGCGAAATTTGTCTTGCCGCTCTCATTCGTCATTTCGCCGGAGGTTTTCTTCTTCCCTCCTCTTTCTTTATCGCAACAAACCGACCGTACGGATTATCGCGGCGGCGTGCAAGGCTGATCATCCGACGATCCCGCCGGATCCCCCCGCCCCGCACGGCCCGTCAGAACGCTTTGCTTTCTTTTTTGTCTGGCAAGAACCTGGAAATTGATGACCAAAGAACCCCGGCGTGCCTTCGAGTATTTCACTTTGGAGTTTTCACCCGAGTGAATAATGCGCCCGTGCACCTTCGAGAGTGATTTCTTATTTAGGGAGCTTTTGAACTTGATGTCATTTTTCACGCGCGCCTCGCTTCCCGCCCCATGCCCACGGGGAGGGGGAGGAACGTGCCTCGATACGCCTGCTTTCGAAACTTCTCTGCCTCGCGGCTCTTCCTCCTGCGAGGAAGAAAGGAAAGATTTCTCACTCGCCCTTTTCAATTTTAGCCCGGCTCCGAGGACGGGGCTAACCCGCCTCGATCACGGCCGACGTACCGACGACCGGTCAGCCGTGGGATTACGTACCCTCGTTGGTTCCACGCAGAGGCCCTCCACTTTTTCCCCAAACCGCACGACCGTGATGGCGATCTCGAAGCCACCACTTCCCTCTCGACTCCAAAGATCGACGACGGGCCACGATTCGATATGACTAAATTCCAAGTCCGCAAAACCCAATGGAGAATTCGAATAGGAATGATTAGAAAAGCGTGAGAATTATCGTTGGTGACCAATATAATACGCGCGCGTTATTCCGCTATGCAGAGTTCCGCGCCATTCGTCGTTCCTCTTTGGAAGCTCGTGGGGCGGAATTCTCGTTCCATCTCTCGCACGTGCCAAGGCGTACGAATCTTTCGTCCCGAAATTGTCGCGATATGCCTCCTCGGAGTTCGTCCCCTCCCTCCGGCTCCTTACCCCACCGAGGAGAATACAAATATCACGGAGCGCATATCGGAAGGTTTTATTTGTTACATCTCGACCGGCTGCCTACTCGATTTCATGCAAAGCGCGCCGCCTTGAATAATGCATTAACCTCCTCCCCCGTGCCTCTTAATAATGGGAAATTGAATTTACCTTATCCGAAAAATTGATCCGAGCCCCGCGGAGCGCCTCTCCTTTCCATTCTCTCGCCTCGCCCGTCATTCTCGCCTAATCGAGGACTTTGCTGCCGCGCCGACCAGGGCCGGGGGTAGCGAGGGGAGGAGATAGGGGGAGGGGCGATAAACTAAGTACAAATAAAAGTTGAGCAGTGTCTATGAACTCGACCCTAATTGAGTGTTAGCGGGGAAAGCGCGAGGAACAGCGGGCGGCGAGGAAGTAAGGCGGGACATCTGGCGAATCTGGCGGCCGAAACTTTTCACGAGGGAAAACGGGGTGGGGGAGGGGACTTAAAGCTCCTCGTACAAAGGGGGAGAGATGTCATCTTGGAAGCGTGTACGCGCATACGCGCTCGACTGACGGACGATATTATGATAATCCCAGATCGTATATTGGCTCTCCCCTCGCCCTCCCCGCCGCTCGGGAGAATCCGATAATAAGAGGAAACTCTTGGAGATGCGTACGCGGTACTTGTATCCGTATATTGAGCGTAGAAATGATTTTATTGCCCGTACACCAAATCGATGGTAAGTCTGATTCGTATCGAAATATTGTTTGCTCCGCTCTCGATCAGCCGGAAGGTGGAAGCGTATATCCGGTGCAACTATACGCGATTTCAAGAACGTGGAAAGTCTCGAAGGATTTGCGCACGTTAGGATTATTCGACGCCTTTATCGATATAGGCTTATTCAAAGTTTCGCGGTGCATGTACCGCGTGGATTTATCTCGAGGGAGGGTGTACGAGTTTCGGGCATTTTACGAGTTTAATTTGGAGCACAGGCTTCCGTTTGTTGCGCGAGACAGTGCGGTTTCGGTTCTACGGAAATTTAGCGGGAAATTTAGAACGAAATTGGGCTCGAGAACCTACCGCCGTTGCGCGAATTTGGCAACAGCTGCGGTTCCGTCGGAAAACGGGAGTACCATTATACGTGCTTGTAAATCTCCTCGGTGCATCGTAATTAAAATGGTTACCAGGACTACAGCGCAAAGTCTAATTTGGATTTTACGTTTGGGAAGGTTGGAATAATGCATCTTTATAAATTGTACGAAGGCTAAACGGTAGACTGCAAATGCCTTTCCAAGGAAGCCACTGCGTAGGCATTCGTAACGATGTACGTCGGAGAATCACCATGATATAATACATGCGGTACGTAAGTCTCGAGCCATTGCCAGAAAAAAGATCAATGCCCTGGAATTTATTCGAAGACCAAGGGATTTGTACCAAGGGCCGAATTTTTTTTTATGAAAGTCGAGATGCAGCCAATTAATTTCGACCTCGATTAAGGTAAAGAATCTCTACCGCTTCTTTCCGTCGCTACACCTCGCGTCTACCATTAAGAACTACGTTCGCTCCATTTTTCGACGGCCAACCAAAACCTTCCTTTTCCACTGAAAGCCCCGTCAATCCTCGGTTATAACGCGATATTTCGTTTTCCGTTCAAGTCGTTAATTCCACGGACGTACGAGAAAGGGCGTTGAGTCAGACAAGCCGTGGTCTTCTTTCCTAGAATAATTTTTTCCCTACTAATGGAGTTAATCTTCGCCCGAGTGCTTCCGGCCGCCTCGAGGGAATTCTCCATCCCGAAATCGTCGATTCCACGTACGTGCTACATGATTAACGAACACTATGAGTTTACGAATTCTCCCGTGAGACGCGAGAGAGGCAATGCTCGAAGCGAGAAACGTGGGGAAAAAAAGAATAGCGGCCTCCTTTGTCTTCGTTAAAGGCTGTACTCTTAGCGCGGAATGGGTAGGGGCACACCCTCCGCCGTGATTTCAACCGAGCGACGCACCCAGATTTTCCAGATTTCATCCACGACGTTGCATCGTGAAACGTAATTACGATAGTTTTTATTTACGCGATGCGGCAGCGATCGAGACATCGTCGATCCTCTCGCTCTTAATCTCGTAAAGGGACGCCGAAAGTTCGAGTTAGCATCTGGTTTCCCCGCTATTTAGCTCGCGAGAGGGCCGACGGGGTGAGGAATAAGAATGGGACCGAGAAAAGGACGGCGGCGAGACGATTCAGGCGGCGGAACTTAATCCCCGGGGCTAGAGAAATTTTCCTCGCGCTACCTACTCCCGTTCAGCCACTTTCCCTGGAAATGCCCTTGGCGAGCGTCTGGGAAATTCTCCAAGTTAAGCTGCAGCAAGCTCTCCATTTTCGCCCACTCCAGAACCTCTCAACAGGTTATCTCAGTTCCACGGCAAAACTCCAGCCGCTCGCTCTCGCCCTCCCATCGTCCTATTCCGTTACTCCGCCGCTGCGAGTGACGGCGATACTCGCTCTGGACGACCTTCCTAAATTATCTTCTTACGCAGCTCCACGGACCGTCCGCCACAAACTCCGCGCCTTTTCTTTAATCGTTACGAATAAAATGCCGAGCCGCGCGTATAGCGCATCGATTATACGGACTAAAGGCCGTACGAATCGATTCGTTTTATCAACCGGTATGGAAAATCAATCGAAAAAATAAAGAGACCGATAAATATAAGGATCGATCGTTCCGAGGGAGACTCGCGATGGTTGTATAATAATTGTGTGATCGAGAAATACAACTCTTGCTTCGCCGTTGAACCCGACTGACCATTAGGCAGAATGCTGGGCAACGAGAAGGGTCGTGAAAAGCCGAATCCCAGAGGTACGCGCGGTCAGAGATCCCTTTTTTGCGTTCTCCTCTCGCGTCTGCCGGCTTATTCGAATACCCTCGCTCGGCAGCCAAAAAAAGGGTTTCGTATAATTGTCGCGGCTTTACAACGTCTATTTACCCGACATCGTCCGTTTCTACTTAACGCTATGCCTGGTCCTCCGATCTTGCGGGATTACCTAGAAAGTAGGTCAGGGTACATACGGCATTTGGATGGAATTTTTTTTTCCGTAGCAACGGCAGATACCTACAATGATGTGGCGGAAAGGGAGCGAGTTGCTCGAAGGGCAAAACCACGTTGACACGTTTTGTTCTGGACGAATAAATAAAAGGATATACCCAGACGCACCTACCACCTTGCAGTTGTTTTCACTCTCTTCCAGCTCCTCGGCCTCCTGCGAGGGTGTGCGAGAGGCCATGATCGATTGGAGGAGCTTCTCAAATTCCTCGAGCTTGTCGCTACTCAGTTTCTGCCTACTCGGCATCGCCTCGCCGCTTTCTTCACGCGTTAGTGACTTTCTGGAACCGGAGTGGCTCAGGGTGCCGCCATCGTCCTGGGAATCCGACATCCTCTCGGCGCGCCTCGACGAACCGGGATCGCACGAATTCCCACGATACGAAGATCCTGAAGTACGAACACCGCGTAAAATCCATTCGTTAGGACGTTCGCGAATCGATTATCGTTATTTCTGTCCGTCCAGAAAGATTTCCAGAGATCGATCGATATTCGGAGGGGAGCATTGTATCGGGGCATAGGGACTTTTCGTCGAACGACGACTTTATAGCCGTCCTCGAAAAAATTCGAGGGTCGAGGAAAGGCTTAGGCCTAAATCACCTCGGTGATTTTCACCCTCTTTCGGCAAGGCGTTACAAGGTCGTTCCTCGGCGGTGAAGGAAGCCGGCCGAGATGACGTACGACGCGGACGAGGAGAAAGCCTCGGCGATAAAGCCGTCACGTCCCGGATGGGAGGCGCAGGTACGCCGGTAGGCGCGTAAAATTGAGCTATCCGCATTCATATCCTTCCTGGTTTACGACCGCGGCAGTCCCACCGACTTGCCTCGATATTCGGATATTATTCGAAGGCTGCGCGCAGTCCTCGCCTTTTTTCCGCCATTCTTTCAGGAGAATTCCAATAGCCCCCGGGAACGCGGCCAAGAGGAGGACGAATCTTCGACCTGCTGACGTCGGCGCGAATCTCTCCTCGCTTCTTCTCCTCCTTTAGCCACGGCTCAGGGCGCCGTCCTCGCCGGCGCTCCTCTCCGCCCCTTCCGCCCCCGACCCTGCGCCCCTCTAAGCCCCCGCCCCAGCTTCGCCTCTCTCTTTAGGAAGCACTTTACCTCGGAGTCCTCTTATCGCGTGTCACGACAGCTCCTCGTCATCTCGCGACGCTAAAGTGCCGAGAAAAAGAAACAGCTCGAGGTCGTCGCGGCCGTGTCGAAGTCCTGCGGAGGACCCCGAGAATTCCCTTCCATCGGAATTCCTCTTTACGATTATATAATTTTTTTTTCCTTTTTTTTTTTATCAGGGATGTTACCGCTCCGTCGGTCACGCTCATTCCGCTGTGCGCACAAGGAACGCGATCTCCCGTTACGAGGATTTTCGATAGATTTCTATTCGCTCGACGTTGTTTCTCTTGCCTCGCATTCCTAGCGGAGAGACAGAGGCCTCCAGGATTTCGAAGGAGCCGTCCGGATTTCGGTAGCCTCGATTCACAGAGGGTGCGGTCATCGCCTCGGCAAACATCCCCTAGCAACCGCCGTTGCGTCGCGATGGTGTAAACGTTCCTTATCCGAGATCTCTTACCCTCGTCTCCCCTGCGGGAAGCCTCGTTGAACGAAAACGAGGAAAGGCGGTTGAATAAATCGAACGGAAAGTTTCCAGCGTCCATCCGCCGGTAATAAATATAAAGTTGCGGAGGCCGGTCCGGGATGGAAGTAACCGCTGGCTACGCTCCTCCCGTCCTCGCCTCCCTCACCCGCCGAGCGTATCGCTCCTTTCGCCTTGTTTACGTTCCATAAAACGCGCCGGAGGACCGTGGCCGATTTATCGGCCGCGCCGAAGCGCACCGATCCCGAAATTCTTTAATCCCGATAACCGAGTCTCGTCGACCGCTTACCTTGTCCAGCCGCGATCCTCCTTCCCTGCGATCCGCCGCTCACACCTGCCTACACGCACTGATCGCGACAAAGGTGTCGGGGCGCCACTTACCGACCCTCTTCTCCCCCAATGTCGATTTATTTGTGCACGCGTATTTAGCGCGAGCGCGCCGGACACGCGATGGAATAACGAATCATGATCCTTGTCGCGAGTATACCTCGTAAGATCGATAACGCGTAGATCGTGGCCGCGGTGCCTTATTATAGAAGAAGGAGCGTCCGATGGAAATCCTGCGGCATCGGTTCCACCCACGAGTTCCTCCAAAATCCAGAGTTTCCACGCATTCCTCTATATATCAAAGCGACGTTCATCCCCCGAGGCGTTTAACGAACGCGACTTGATTTATTTCAACGTAATATCTCTCGGGCGTAAGCGGCTTTGGTTCGCGGCGAGCAGCGAAAAGTCGGAGCGCGGGAAATCCATCGTCGATTCCACGAGATCGTAATTAAAATACGTATAATGCGTAAGGAGATCGACGTTGGCGTCTCCCGTCGGGAGACTCTCCGGGTACGCGTACGTATGGGTCGGGAAGTTTTGCGGACCCCCCCATGCATAATTCATACCTGCCACGGAAGAAGCCTCTCTTTCGGAGACTTTTTCGCCACGGCTCGCTGCGACACGCTCGAGATAACGCAAGGACCTCTCTCCCTCTCCGTCTTTTTTCGCCCTCTCCTCCTCCCGCTCGAATCCCCCCCTTCGTCCATTCTCTTCCGATGACATTTCTGCCAGGAATCACGACCGCGCACCTCCTCCTCCTCCCCCGATTTCACCGCCACGCCGAGTAATTTCACCATGGAATCGCATTATCAGCGAAACATTTCGGGGCTGCCTTTATGGCGCCGCCTCCAGATACGCCCGGCAATAATTCAACTACAGCCCGCGACCGAGGAACGAGGGAACGCTAATTCTCACCCGGTGTTCTCTGGACGAGATAATAGATCGCAGAGATTAAAGGATTTTCGGGACACGAACCACTCCGGGATCACCGCCAGGAGTATTAATCTTTTATTTGTCCTTAACCCATTGCGGTGCTTCCGCCGACTGTAACTCGACGTTGCTTTCTTCACCGTCGATGTCCTGCGAGTTGCCTCGGTATAGAACGAATGAAATTTTTGCGACCGCAATGGATTAGATTAAAGTGTCTCCGATGTGTCGCGAGATCGTAACAAGCTATTTTTACGATCGTATCGTTCGAACGATTCGACCCTTCGACCGCGTCTTCGTTAACATTCGCGTCGAAGATGGAATGGGCTTGAGCGTGCGGAAGCTGAGGCTGATCATTTCTGTCGCGATCTCCTTAATTTTGCACGCCCTCGGAATGTCCTGAGCTCGGGGTCGATCTTCTCGCGTAAAAGTGCGAGACGAGTGTACGAGTGCGAATGGCTGTTTATTAGTAGGATCATCGTTTCTCTAGAAAAAAAAAAAAAGAAAGAAGGAAAGAAAGAAAGGAAGAAAAAGAAAATAGCGAGGTAATTCATTAGGAACTGTTTGCACGCAGTGGCGGAGGATTCCTGATCAAACTCCTCGCCGTAACCGGGAGTAGAAAATTACAAGCGGTCTAACAAACTGCCTACCCAAACGGGCCCTTGTGTACAGAGGAGCGTGCAAACACAAATGCCATTAATTGCCATTAATACGCCCACGTTATGGAGAAGTTTCCAAGTTCTGTTTCTGCTTCGACAAGCGGCGGCGAAAACGAAAATTCATTGCTAACGTAAACTTTAACCGTTAAGACCAGCCGCCTACCTTCGTCCGAGCAATTCCCTGTGTAACCGTTTGGCCGAATAATTAATTTAAAGACGATTAACGCGTCTGTCCGAACGAAAGGAAGAACGATGCGAATGCTCGAATGGGAACTTTGAGAAAATTGTCGCGACGAAGATAATCGATGGCGCACGGATGTTTATCGACGACATAAAACGGCGCTATGGTTGAACAAAGCTTTGAACTTTGGCCAGACCAAACGGGCGTGCAGGTTCCTCTCGAAGCACTTCTGCCGGACTGACTCCACTCTGACAATAATAACAGTAACGATAACACGAAGTGGCGGAGAGCGGATATGAATATGTATCAGGTACATCTGTTGCCGTGTAGCCCCTGGCGTTATGAGAAGAGAAAGGGTGCAGAAGCGATTCAATATCAGTCGGCTCCTTCTTCGCAACGCGCCAGAAGTTACCAACGAAAGGCTAATTTCCAACCGGCTGGATAACACCGGGAAATTTTATGGATATTGAGGATGCCCATCGACCGCAGAAAATCCACGCTGGTGGAGCCTATGGGAAATTCCTTGGACATATCGCAATATACAAAGTTCGTAATAATATCGGAAGATAGAATCTGAATTCGCGGCAGAGGCTAAATTCGTCTTATTCAACGTTTCAATGCAAATGACGAGTGAAAAAGTTGAACGAACGTCCTCGGGGGATTATAATGAAAACAATGAAGGCTGTCGCCCCGTCTCCTCGTCTTTCTCGAGTGACACCTCGTCGGCCCGAACTAATTACTTTCGGCTTAAAATCCTTAATTCGTTACTGAAAGGATAGCCGCGAAGCTCATCTCTCTCCGATAAAGTCTTTTATCCCTTGCCACTTAGAGTGGCACAATGCGAAAATCGCTTAAGACGGTGAAAAAAGACGCCAAAATATATCCGTATCCACTACAATTACGCGCACGATAGTATTTTACAGAGTTCCATATTCAAATCGTAAAACTTCCCTCATCAATTTCGGAAGTTTACCATTGAAATTCTTTCTAACCATGTAGATACGGTTCAAACGAAACACGTTACGAATTCCCATGTACGATACGAAATCCATCTCGGAAAGAAATTCGCGTTACAACTGGAATTACTTCATCGTTGAAAGCACACCTTTGCAGTCAATTACCCCTTCCTACTTGAAACTGAAAAGGGATTACCGAGTACGATCCTCCGGCATCACCGCCGGATCCTGACGCGATAATCTTATTTAGCCTTTCACGAGGAAATGGATTATTCGACCGGCCTTGTAAACCCCATACTGCTGAATCGGAGATCCTCTTTAGTTACTTCACAGGCGCAGTTAGTTAATTAAAAGGCAAAGAGAAAGAGAGGGCGTGAGGGGACGAGGGAGAGGAGGGAGGGAGGGACGGGGTACGTCGACCGTGTCGGACGGTTCGAGGTCGGGATTTGTACGTCGATCGTGACGAGCAACCCTTTCTCCTACGACTACATCGGGCCAGCTCTTGATTCGCCGAATGTTTGCCCCGGTGTATTTGCCAATTCGACGGTAGAAAGCACGATATGACGAGGGTACCTATCGTCGGTCTCGCGCAACCTTTCGAAGGATCGATCCGATATTCGTTGAGCGAAATCGCGGAAGCTGGGAGCAGCGGAGAATCGGCGGGATTAATTTGGGGCGTCGATGAGGGAAAGGCGCGCGCGTAACCACGTCGGAAAAGGAGAAAACAAATAATTTATCGTGGCCTCGGTGGACGAATGATTTATGCGCACATTTACTTTCGTATTTGCAGAAGGAGAAGTGCGCGCGATAATAAGATATTCGGGGAGGAACGATTTCATAATTCGCGAAAAAGGAGCGCCGAGGCCCTTCTCCCGTGGAGCGCAATCAAATCGACCGATCGTAAATCATTGCACGTACTTCACCCTATCCGACCCTCTCGCGGCACCGCCCCTTCCTCGCCCCCCTCCCCTCCACACCACCGATATCGCGCGCCCGAAACACCCCGCGAATTCGCGCTTGCGAGCGACTTATACATTCGGTATTTATCGTACACCGTCTTTCACCTTTTTCCGCTTTCCTTTGTAAACAAGGCCTGCGACTATCAATTATCCCCCCGGTTCTTCCCTTATCGTAGCTCTACCGTAAGTGCCGCCGACAGAACGCCCGTTATTTTACGCGGCCGACGATGAAATTCGCGCTTGCTAAAAGGAGCGACGCTCCCCGTTCTGTGGAGACTACGATCGAGCCCCTTTAATACAGGGTCTATCGAATGGATCGAAATGTGATTAAAAAAGGTGATTAAAAAATAAAAAAATTGCACAATTAGGAATGCAGGATTATCGTGGATCGTCTTTCGTGAAAATTATATAGCGCTGGAAGGAATTGTACGAACCGAGAGATCATATTTTTTAGAATAATGAAACGTGCCTGTAGATGTGAACAGTATGCCAAATAAACCAGCAAAAACTCCCAAATATGTTTCGTCCAATTTCTTAGTTTTCGTCCAAGTACTCTTAGAGCGATCGTAAGAATTTTTAGCGAAGTTGCGAGTTTTAACTCCGTCCAAAGTCCCTTTACCCCTGATGTTCACGCTTGAAATACAACTGTACTCTCTGCAGAACTGCGGAAAGAACAAAGTATCCCGCTATGAGTGCTTCAAAGTTCATTATATCGTGAATATTCGTCCCAACTTGAATTACACTTGGCAATTCGTCGAAACAAGATGTACAAGCGAAGCTGTAAGTTTTACGCATTCGAGAGGCGTTTCTTTTATCGACGAGCCAAGGACGTTCGTTGTTGCGCAAAATATTTTTACGGAAATCGTTATCGATACGAGGAAGATTTTTGGAAGAAAATTGACATTCGCGATTCGGTGCATGATAACGAGTTCGACGGAAGCCTCGTGTTTAGAATACCAAATGTGCACAGCTGCTTTATTCTAGTGTTACAATGACAAAGGTGGGACAAATTTAAATGCAGTCGCACCCTCGTACACAATCCGAAGAATGTAAACGAATGCGCTCGCGTGCTAACGATACCCGGAGTGTAAACATTTAATAAATGAGCCCTCCGCGTGCAGATAGCCCACGTGCAAATGCATCTCAATGAACCGGAGGGAGGAAAGAGAATTTGGACACTGAAATCGTTTGAGGGTGCCGGTGAAACTTTTTCATAGACGAAAAAATCTGCACCCTTCTACTTTGCTTTCAGGGTCGACATCAAGTGTTTTAAACTTTCCCAATTTCCATGATAATCGTTCGGCCTGTCCTTCCACCCTCGAAACGATCTTCGAGCTAAATCACTCGTGTTTACACTCAAACGGTGCTGTTTAGAATCGAAGAAGCTTCGTGTCAATCGTATTGCATGCTGAGAAATCTGGATGAAGTCAAAGCAAATAGCGTGTTTATTACTACACGAAGAGTAAAAACTTGGATCTTCCAAAACTGGATGCGTGTTAAGGTACTCGTGTTTTTAAATGAAAAAAGCTGCGATATTAATTTGAAGATTTATTGCAAACTGCCATTTATACTAGTAACAATATTACAATTATTCTTATATTTACTGTAAGTGAAAACAATGTTTTACATCTATTTTAGGTATCTGTTTCCAGAACGGTGATTCTTTCTATTAGGTTTATGTATAAATGACAAGCTGTTAGGTGTTACTCTGCTTAAAGACTAAAAACAAATATTTAGTGGTAGTTTGAACATCTTGATCGCAATAACTTTCTATTAGTTTTATTGTATACTATCACGTGCAGGCGCTGAGATACCGGTGAATGGAACATTCGTTCCAACGCTCTCCATGAGAATAGCGTACAAGTAGCGAATCAGGCACTTTTTTATATCTTCGTGTATATGAATGACGATGTCGTTAAGCTTGACGGATCTATCACATGTAAGCAGAATGCGTACGTTCTGCGAAAGTTATTGCATTAAAAAATTTAAAAATCTGCAGGCATGTAAAAGTTTGCGCCAACAGAACTTGTAAGACTAAATACACCTAATGAATTTTAGGCAGACCATTATTATCGAGTTTCTATAAGCTATAAAAAGCATTGTATTTACATAAATATAATGGAACACTAAAATTATTAACTCGGATGTCTCATGATATTATGCTGGGAAGACGAATAGTTATATTTTTTTCTCCAAAAATACCTAAATACTATCAGCAAATTATCTCAAACATTAACGCCGTGTAAAAGATAACAAAATAACGATTGCGTATAATAAATATCCTCTCTTGTACTATACCCAGTGATTTATAAGGCACCACGAACGTCAACTCGGTTTTCTTTCGAAACATCACTATGCAAAACTAATAATTCAAGTGATTCTCATACAGTTGCATTATTTGCGTTGCTTTGAAGAATACAAGTTCAAAGCTGGAGAAACATTCTGTAGGCTATGAAAATCATCTGTGTGTAATATAGCTTATCACCATTTCATATTCATAGTTGCAAAATGTTCGTGTATCCATAGCACCATAAAAACATGGAAGGATCTGCTGAAACGTTCTCTACATGTAGATCACTACATACTTACATTTTTCGAAGACATTCCGTTTTACCTTGGCAGTATTATTGACAGAAAGAATTGTGTTTGTTCAGCAAATAAAGATATTTTTATAAAATGACGAAATAGCCGATATTTTTGGTGCATGATTTTCATTATTAGCGTATATATAGTACCATATTGCCATGCACAGCATGGTTTTCTTGTGACTGGCAAGATTTATAAAAAAAAATTAATAAATCGCAGAAATTACATTGAAATAAAAAAACGAGTCTGAAATATAACGTATCATCAAAAACAATATGTCACTACAAATGAAAAAGACATTACAGTGTAATGTGCTTAACATGATCCAAAAAAATAATCATTAGCATTACATATCCGATTAGAAGACGTTTAAGGCAAAGAGCTGTGTATAAAATTTATCTCATTTACAAAAGCAATCTGTAGCTATGGCATACGCTATATTTAGGAACTACTGTATTAACTAGTAATATCATTTTGTCACGTAAAATGTGGTAGTTGTCCACATCGAATGCTTCATCAAACGACAACTGGAACTCTCATTATATACTGATAGTCGTCATTCTCAGATGACCATTACATTTCAATGAATATTTTACCCTGCTTTAAGTTTGTCCTATTCACAGAAAAAATCAATGAACAATCTAAATTAGGGAAGAAGTCAACATTTAATTGTTACTAATTTAACCACTGTTTCCCTGGCGATATTTTAATATAGCCTGCCATAACCTCAATTCAACGCCACCCCTGGAATAAGAAGTGCACGTGAGTATTTATATCCAACATATATTTATAGTACGCAAAACCTACTTATACTTACCTTAAACTTAACCTACGAATATCTTCTCGTGTAGCATGACACAAAATATCCTCCAAAGTATATTCCTCGGAGACAAACTGCAAAAAATGGTAACATAGAATTCCAAAAAGTATATAAAAAATAACAAAACAAATAAATTAATTATAATTATATTTACTCTATCAATGGAAATTTCATCTACTCCAAGAAATCGTAAATATTCAACAAGACTGAAACTTCCTAAAATGGCATTGTAAAATGTATTGCCGATCGATTGCATCGATGTAGGCATCGTTTGCTGAGAAGCCGCATTTCCAGATTGTGATGAATTGTATCTAAAACATAATAATTATCATGGATTTAATCATTGTTAAATTCTTATCGCGTATGTTATGCAAATGTAAGTTACCCTGATTCTTGTCTGGCGGTGGTACGATTTATATTTTCGCAAAGATGTGTCAACGTATCAACTTGTGCTCTCTGTTCTTCCAAGGCTTGTTGCAATAGTTTCTGATATGATTTTTGACTTTCTAGCAGCTCTTGCAATAATTTCATATTTTCCATTTTCAGTGATCCCATTTGATCTCGGTACTCCTTCCAATATTTATTATCGACAGAATCAGCTGTCTTTTGAGACTTCACCGAATTAACCGTCGATACACCAGACGTGGACCCCTCTTCTGGACCTTGTTCACCAGGTTGTACACGTTCTTGGCCAAGGAGATTTGCACCAAGTTCTAAACAGTTAATTTGTATAAAGGTAATCGTTTTTTCACGTTTAAAAACACACAGGTTCACATTAAAAGACACGCATTACACATTCCTTTTTTGAACATAACGATAGTACAGGACAGAAGCAGAGCCTGGTAGGCTGCTAACTGAGATCTACATTCATAATAGGTCCCTTACTATTAGTGGTGACTTGCTTCCTTTGAGATATTTTTAGAGTTGACATGATAATATACTCAGTGCCCATATGCGTAAGACTAAACATATGTACACAGTGCACATCTGGTACATAAAACACACAAATCTAATTCGCACTCAAAAATATTTTCATTATCATTATAAAATACTAATTCGTGATAGAATGATATATATACCCATGCCTATTGCAATATTTCTAAATCCCATTGGTATACATTTATGTATCTATTTTAAGCCATCTGTATTACAAGTATAATATCTATAAATTAAATCCCTTACCAGGCGATAGTACCGTAATCGCAGCTTGGACAGCGTTCCTCACTAAGTTATCCAGTGCAAACATCCAATGAGGTTTTATACTATGCATCCTCAAAACTTCATTGACTGCAGTTTGAAACAGGTAAATAGCCATGTGTAAATGATTAATGGCAGTTGCATCGAAGTCCAGTTCTTCTTTCAGAGTACGTATAGCAGTTACGATAACATCTTGATTTTGTTCTGAGATGTAATCTCTCAAACCTCTCATCAGCAATTCCAAATGGCTCTGAAAAAAATGTTAGTAAGACATTGGTACAGTACAGTACATTACTTGAGGCATTGGTAAATATAAACCAAAATATTTACCATTTGTAAGACTGTTTGACCTTCTGCCTGTTGTATGCCTCTCATCCAAACTTCACAGATTTTTGCCTCATCTTGACTAAGAACCCTGGTAAGAGTCATTCTTCTCTGACTATCCTTCTTTAATAAATAAAACCCTTCTTGTTCATCTCCAGGTTTCTGTCCTGGTTGACCTGTCGTACAGATTATCAAAATTTTTTCAACGTTTTCTCAGCATGCATGTCGATAACAAAGGATCGTGTAATTAAATTACCTCCTAACTCAACTTCTGGTGATAACAATCCACCAGAAGAGCTTCTTCTCGTCATAGAGGCACCTGCAGTGTCAGTCTCACTTGTTTCTATAGATGGTGTATTTCCTATAGCACTATAGAAAATTACAAGAAAAATATACATATATTGATTGAGAATATACATTGAAAAGCTTTAAACAAACGATATAAACAAAGACGCTTAGCAGGGAAACAACATTTTGATAGATGCAATGAATAATGATGATGTAACATTGCCTTAATCCCCCTCACTTGGATGGTCTAACTTACACAGATTAATAAATATAAATAAACCTGAATACATATAGCAATCATCAAATGGCAAGATTATTAGGTGTAAGTAAATTATAATCATTCATAAGCTATGAATATTATTCTTCACCGTCTCTGACACTTAGTTTAGTATAGTTAGCCTAAGTTTTCAATTATATTACATCCCAGATATTATTTTACTTTGTTCTATTGTGTGAATCAGAATAATAAAACATATATTATTAATTATTTTCCATAATGTATGAAAAGCAATATATAAAAGAGAAGCTATGTTATGCACAAAACTGTACAAAATTTTAGTACCAAAATGGGTGACAATTATTATTACGCTGATATTTACTGTAAGTAATATACAAAAAATTAATACTTCGAGCATTACTTTTTCTTAATAGAATTACTTAAATATACCTTGACCAACATATTATTTCAAATGATATCCTTGATGTATAGGACATCAGTTCGTGGAGTTAGTACCATACCTGTTAAAAGAAAGGGCAGCGGTGGGCATGCTGATGGGAGACAGAAGATGGGCTGGACTGCGCTCCCTCAGTGGGCTTGACTTCGTAAGCCCGCCACTACACGCAACATTTCATCATTATAATGTACCATTAAATTCCTTGGGTTAGATATCAACAAAACAGAATATCAAAAAAAAAGAAATTAATTTTTAAGCTACTCATACATTTTTACGACACTTTATATTTCCTACATTTTGGGATGTAATGTATTCAGATTTATTGTAATTTAATCTTACTGCCACTGGTGGTCTCATCATTGTGTGAAATCAGGAGGGAAATATGTGCAAAAGTATAGCAAACCACAATTTACACAAATTACAATAAAACGAAGAATTACAATGAACGAAGAAGAATATCGACATGTGCAATGTCTTATATGACCTTAGACACTTAATACCTGTCGTCCGATTGAGAAGTCTGGATAGGCGTAGCTGTAACGATATGATTATTATTAGTTTTATCACATTTTCCTAAGCGTTCAAGCCTATCGGCAGGTACTGAAATGCTTCGACTAAAATCTGGTGGTGCTGCTAAACGGCTACTTTTCTTTTTCCTGTACAGATAAGAAAAAAATGCATAGTACGTTCGATACCAAAAAGTCTTTAAATATTAGTCATAGAAATATGCATACTCCGTTAAGAATGGATCTTCCAGTAATTCTGCTGCGCTTGCTCTTACATCCGGATTCGGTTCAAAGCAACGTAATATAAAGTTCTTGGCTCTTTCAGATAGTTCAGATGGAATTTCCGGATGTATTTTGTAATATCCAACCTATTGAAAATATAGAAATTGCTGAAATACTTATTAAAGTATAGCAATAAAAAACAATATTGTCCATGCATTTACACTTTTACCTTAAAAACAGCGGCTTGCGGTGAACCCAATTCAATAAACGGTGGTTTTCCAGTTGCCATTTCGACTATTGTACAGCCTAACGACCAAATATCCGCCTAAGATACAAAATTATGTTGAAAATTAGTGTACTGTATACACTGTATTTGTAATAGTATAATATGTGGACTTACAGGAGCACCATAGCCACGTTGACCTTTATCAATGACTTCTGGTGCCATATACTGTAAAGTTCCAGTAAACGTTTCTGTGCTAGGGCATAATCCAGCTAAACGTTTTGACATTCCAAAGTCTGATATCTTTACTACCCCACTATATGTATTCACCAAAACATTATCTCCTACAAGAATTTACACATAAATATTTAAAAATGATAAGAAAATAGATGATAAAGTTTTAGTATCGGCAATACCCTTGATATCCCGATGAACTATTTTCTGATCATGAAGGTACTTTAGCCCTTCCAAGATCTGCTTAGTGTAATACGATATTGTCGATTCATTTTCCTTCAAGGGGCCCCATTTTGATCTAAGTAAAGCTGACAAACTGCCTATAATAATATAAGCCGATAAGTGTCTTTTAGACCATTACTTTTAAATATTCTATATCTCGAAATATTACCTCCTGGTACTTGCTCCATAAAAATTTTGAAGTATCCATCTTCACTAACAGAACCCAAATATTGAACAATATTTCTGTGCCTTAACTGGCTATGCAATTTTATTTCTTCGTGTAAAGGTTGAACGTCTCCTAAATTTCTTTCACGTATTTCTTTTACCGCTATTCTAACTTGTGTATTTAAATCCCGGGCGGCATATACTATTCCATATGTACCTTTTCCAAGTATTATTCGTTTATTTTGATCGTCTAATTCATATTCAAACTGCAAGGAATTTGGATGTTTATACGATTACAGCAGTTTGGATGATATATTAATACAAACCTTCATCCTATCATCAGTCATATAAGCATCCAGATCTGTAACCATGCCTTCTTGATCTCTAGTCATTTCCAATATCAAATCATAAATCCTTTGTCTACATTGAACGGATGGTAAATACATTTGAAAATCATCAGAATTTTGATGAACGTATAAAAAAAGGCAACGCTCGTCCCTTTTATATAGGCTCACACTACGTATCATATTTGCAGTAAATAACCAGTCGTGAACTTGTTTGCAATTGTTTTTCATATTGTCGAGACACAAATTCCAAATCTGCACTGACTTCTCCTCAGCACCAAGATTTACATTGACATAGCTTGGCATCAGTATTTTTGTTGGTTCCAATACTAAGAGCTAAAAAAACGTTATTGACAAGTCGAGCATGTTAAAGCAAAGTGATCTATGGTAAAAATTTGTTTTATAAAAGTCAATCTAAGAACCTGCACAAGGAGCAGTTCTATGTTATTCTTACTTTGACCCAAAATGTATAGAAGTAAGCTGGATTGGTAACACAATACAATAAGCCATAGTCTCCCGAATTGGAAACTGGATCCTTTGTAGAACGATTCCATTTATCAACTTACTGGAAACCGTATAATATCTCCAACCTCCGACTTTGTAGCTTCAACAAAGTAGTCCATCCAAAAGCTAAATATTTGCTCCTCTGGAGAAACCTCAGTCTCTTCATTTTTTTTACGAAATCTATCTATCAGCGATATGTTTCCTATTGTTGATTTCAGGTACCTGTGAAATAAGTAATAAATAACGAATCTTGTGTATACCAACGGATGTAACGGATTTTATTTCTAAACTTGGCAATACATACCAGTTGGGTGGCTTCAGCTTAAACATGCACTCCGCAGCCTGTATAGCCTTTGTATAATCCTCAGCCAGAACGCTAATCTCGAAAAAAGTAGCTACATCCCAATAGTCCTTTAAACTGGACAAGCTACCCTTTTTTCCAATTAAATTATTCAGTACCATCCCTATATGTTGCAGTTCCTCACTTTTTGCAAACTCATTTCCTGCGATGACCAACAAAGTAGCCAGATTTATACCAGCATACTCATTTGGTTGAACCTACAAACAAAAAAAAAAAAAAATGAATTCATCTTGTAAATAGTGAAAATAGATTTACTTTACCTCAAAACCTTTCCTATACCAATGAATGGCATTCTTTAAACTTTCCTCGTCTGTGTGTCTACTTTCTACAAACATATCTTTGTATATTCTTCCACAGAGGCATAACATATCAGGAACATGATTTTCCTTTTTTTCAAGAGCTTTTTCAATAACCTTCAATGCTCTTTCTCTGTCACCCTCTTTATTTCGCCGATTTAAAGCAAATGCATAAAGGTATCGAATAGCAGGAGTATTAATATAATTTTTGTGAGTAGGAATAGTCCTTAAGTCATCAACAAGCTGCACCATTGCATCATAATCCTAAAACATTTTATACATGCGTACATGATTATATTATGCTTATATAATTATATACAAATTGATGTATAATTATATAATTTAATACCTGTATTTCCCTGAATGAGATAAGGACATTTAAAACAACTTCTCCTGACAAAACATTTGGATCATCTAAACGTTTACGCATATTATTTAAGGCCCTTGAGAGTTCTTCACCAGAATATGTTTCACGCGCTTTGCGCAGATCTGCTAGGAACTTTTCCTTCATGTGCGCTCTATAAAATCAAATATCTCAATCTTATTCTATGCACGTGTATCAAAATCATATTTTAGACATTTAATCTGTTAGTGTATAAATAATATCTTACTTTGATTGTACTTCCACATCCTGAAATAATTTTTTCAGTTTTAATGTGAGATGCTGTTTTGGATCTATTACTTCTTCACCTGTGAGTCTACTAGTCGCTGGGTTTGTAGCCACGCATGAACCACATTCCACAACACGATAGGAAACAAATGTGTAGCTGCCACATGATAACTATAACATCGAGCAAGACAAAATGATAACAGAAGTCATACCTTCTTGATCAATGTTATAAGATATCAATTTTTATAAATTATGTAAAAATGTGTAAAATTTCTGATTGTATTACTATTGACATATTTATTATTAACTGTTAATGCAACTGTCTCAATTTATTTGATATAATATTAAAGGTTTAAAGCAATGTCACTTATAAAACACATTAACATAACATTTAAAAAAAATACGTAGAACATATCAGTTGTCAAATGACAAATCTATTTATAACCGCCTTAACTAGCATTACCACTTTGAATCTAACCCAAGTATAATCAATGGCCAAGGCCACCTCTAGCTTATTCTTTGTAATAGTACGCATTCCATTTGTATCATGAATTGCGCAATTCAGCATTTTTAAACCACATTATCCAATAGGTACATTCTTATGCTAATGTGAGAAATAATAATGACTCTGTTATAAATAGTGACACAAGGAAAATGGTTATGTAATCAATTATTTTTTTGTGCTACTATGGTTGCTTTTTGTTAGTACTTACCTTAAGTCTAATTGTAGTTTCTGTATCTACATCATTATGTAACAAAATATTTTCCTTCATGCCAAAACTTTCACGAACACCCAGGTGATAGAATAATGCAGATTGTTGTAGTTGAATACTTAAATCAACTACAGCTACATCCGCATTATAAAACGTATCGAGCACATTGGTTTCGCCAAAGTCAAGTTTTTCAAACTGGAAAATTAAACAATTTTAAAACTTGAGTGGTCTATACAAATCAATTTTTATTATAGGAAACAACAATGTACGTTGTATAATAACTACCTGTATATGATACATGTTAGCATTCACCAGGTTACATGCCTGTCTAACTTCTTCCAACGCTCTCCGACGTTGAGCTAGATGTTCCGATTGTTGTAAATCTAACACGCAAGCTACATCCATCCTTGGCCTTCCAGAAACAGTAGTGTGACCTGAGATATCGCTATGCGTTCCAATGCTATCTGTACTAGAAATTCCTTCCATAACTGGTTGTGAAGTCACTATAAAATATCACATACAGACATAAGAAACGATTTTCAATAAAATTAATTACATATCACCGTGTCTCTTGATGCTTACCAGCCATATCTACTACATCACCACAAACGGAAGGCATATCGTATAAAGTTCTTCTATCAAATATAAAGGAAATCTCCTTTTAACTAATATTCATTACTTTTTTGGAAGTTTCAATGTCAACAGCCGTTAGACTTCTACCTGTATTGCAAGGATATCCAGACAAAATTCTTGAATAAAATTGACAAAATTTCCTAACTGTACTAAATATACTACTCTAAGAATTTTATTTACACTGAAACCCTATGGGAAACCTTTTTGTGCAGACCTTAATACCTATTTTAATACTATGGTAAATAGGACATGAACACAAAACTCTAAAAACAACGTACTTTCGATAAATATAATGACATGTAATTGCTGATATAATAAAAAAAATGACAATATTGCTTTCGTATAAAACTTTGAATTTGAAAAGGTTGTGCATGAGAATAAAATCTGTACAATGTATTAATAACATTTAGTGACATTGGCTTATACCATATCGTACTGTATTGGTTTACTTCAGAATAGATTTGATCATTATGATTCTGAATTTCTTTTAGAAAGCGTGAACTTAGTGCGAATAGTAATATACAAAATACCTTTTGCGGCGTACATCGTAGGAACAACCATCCATTTCTTCTGGGCACACAAATCCGTAGTCGAGGTCGTGCACAAGTACAGTACAGCTCACGTAAAGAATTTTCTCGTTGGTTCATAGATGGCATAAAGATCACCGACTCTGCCGGTACAAAAATAGAATCTCTTAAGATAGAGCGGATTATAAGAGGAATGCGCCGCTATCTAGCCCTGAATAATAACGAGGGAATTACTTTAAGGCAATATTGGAAAAAACGCCTACAATTGTATACAATTTCTATAAAAACATTGTAATAAATTTAGGCGTCGATCACTTATGTCCTCAATTTTACCCCGGGCGAGCAGGAAAACAAAATATCAGTACACAATGAAAATCAAAGAACTTCGATAAATGCCAGAAGATTTTTCACTTTCTATCCGACATCATTAAAGTTACATGGGTATCCAATAAGTCTATGCCAATACAATGACAAACACTTATATCGCAATTATTAACACCCTCAGTCTATTTCTGCAATATGCCTTTGATGTAAGACCGTCATTAAAACATTCTTTTATAATGCCATTAATTTTCTCAATTCGCAGAACCGATACGACGACTGGTTCTTAGAAACGGATAAACCTCAGACAAATATTTTATTATCAACAGACGTGGGAGATAAGTAACGATCGGCGTATCCAATAATTTTCACAAGGCCCAAATCGTTTGACCGGCGCCGCAAAACACTTTTGTCGATTGAGTAGAGTCTACCTTTGACCCGGAGACTATGGCTGTGGAAATAGTGGCACGTGGCAAGAAAGATGTACAACGAGTTTGTGGGTCATTAAGGTACGGTTGCATTGGGTGCTACAGCACGGAGCACCGTGGAAACGTACCAATGAACTCCACAGGAATAGGCTACCAGGAAACCGGAGGAGCATTATTCCGGGGAATACATCGTCGAAGGTTATAATTTGATCCATTCACGAATTCAAGGCTCCCGCTCTATGAAATGTAAAATATAAACTGGTCCTTCTATAGGATCACAGTAATACGTTCTACGATCATTCACCTTCGGTATACTTTAGTGGACGTTAGAATAATATCATCTTCAGCCCCAAGTACGTTTCCACTTGTTCAGATAATCCGCTTCGATTAAGAAATCTCCTAGATAACTGTTGTAATAAGCATCATAATTATGGCATCGAAAGACCTATTGAAATGTATTAAATCAGACATCAGAGGATGAAAAACAAGTGACTTACAGACATGTGCGATGGACAACATCGAAAACAATATAATTCTTAAATAATATCGCAGTACAGACAAATTATTTGCTCTATCTGATGCCGCGTTTTCGACATATTTTCGAACAGATCAATATCCAATCTCACGATTATATCGCTAAAAGTATTCGGGTGCAGTAGCATCAATCTCGCACGATGGAACGCCGATAAGGAGATAATTCTCGAATTCCGGTAGAGCAAGCTCTAGAAGTAAAAGTCGTTCGTACAGACGCGCTTTAGGAGTGGGCGAAGAATAGTGGGGCGCAGTGATGCGCGGAGCGGCCACTCCGCAGCGCTCCCCTTTTATGAGGAATCCAGAAAGTTAAAGGAACGGAATCTCCACGACGTTACAACGCGATTTACCTCCACCGTGTCTTGTTGCACTGTTATAGGGGGACCCCGAGAACTGGCCTGCCCCACGGTCGGCTGTAACCACGTCACTTCTTTTATGCGTGAAAGAACAAAGTGGCGAGTGATTAGCAAGATCGTCATTTACGGACGCAGAGATAAACGATTGAAGCGTGTATCATTCTCTGTACACGCCGAGTAAAGAACCCTGTGTGTAGTATATAAATTCCGCGTGATCCCTGAATTTGATTAAACGTCTTTATTTAATTTCATTTAATTCCTATGACGCACAAGTAACAAGGAAAATTGGCCCTAAACTACCGAACGTAATGCATACGCATTGTTAGTGGAAAATTGAATACGTGATAAATATTGGCCAAAGGCGTTGCGTGTTTTCTCGCGCATAAACGAGGTTAGTTCGATCTTGGATTTACATTAATTAAGAAGTAAAACATAAGAGTTTTCGGTGTCAGGTGATTATGTTCCACCTTGAGATGGTTGCCTGATCCTCGAGGAGCCTCGCGGTGTAGAAACCGCTCAAGGAATGCGTGTAATGCGTGTACGTACACGTCACGCCCACTCGCGGTCGTCGTCACGTATACGGTACGTTACCGTATGCGAGCTCTAGCTCCCTATATGTCACTCTATCTACGCGCAACAGACTGTACACGTATATAACATTTGATGCTGAGAGTGGAATGAAATTATAAACATCCCTAAAGTCGCAACTTTTATATTTTTACGGAGGGCGATACATTTTTTCACTTCCAAAATTACATTATTTTGATTGTACGGACAATTATTTAAAAATATTAAACATGAATAAATAAGATATCATTTCCTAGACAGGTATCATGTATAGGTGTACAAGTTGATTGTTATATTATCCATGTCTCACTGCAGACGTGAAAAATAATTAAACAAACGGTTAAGCATCTTATAAATTAATCGCTTTATTTTCCAAGCAGTATCTTCCTCGTTGCTCCAAAGTTCTGACCAGCTTGAGTCGCACCTTTGTTGGTTCCAGCTTGTAAGCCTATAAGTCCTTCGCCGGCTCGTAATTGTTCCTCCGTGAAAAATCGCTTATTCTCCTCCGCCGGTTTTGGGCCGAGCCATGGGCCACGCCACTCCGGGTGTCTATATGTCTGTCGATCATTATTAAACCGTCGTTTAAACGTCTTTATTCGTGCACGTATTTCTGCAATCTATTCCAAGAATAATGTGAATTTGGAAATAAAGAGTACTCACGGTACGTCCAATCGCAAAAATAGTGTTTGTCACTTGAGCGATATTTTTCCTCTCCATAAGATCAACTGCTTGAAATAAGTCAACGTCTGGTACGCCATACTTAATGCAAGCTTTTTGAAATCTACAAGTAAAATAATATACTTATTACCTTGACTGTATGCTTATCAATACATTAACCAATACAGGTATAAGAAAACATTCCCAAATATTCGATAATTAAAAAATAGTATTTATCGTGTGACGCACATCTATTACATAAATATTTTTCAATGCTTATTTATGCGTATATCTCGATAACATCTGCGTATAAATATCCATTAAGCGTGCGCGCTTAAAGAATAAAATCATTTTATCGGGATACGTCAAATGCGTTTGCGCGCGATTATATATATAGTACGGAAAACGTGAGGCAGGCCAGTGCTTACGAACCCTCTATATATTAAAGGAGCATGTACGCAAGGAGTAGGGTCGAGCAATGATCGTATTAGCAGAACGGAGAGCCGAAGAGGCTGGAACCTCTATCTAGGTGATGCTGTTCGGGTAGAAAGGGAGTAATGCGGAGTGGCCGCGCTGCGCATCGTTTGCCCCACTACTCAGTAAAGCGCTCTTACATTCAAAACGCGCCAATTGCCCAGGAAGTGTGGCATGCGCACATCAAGCCACTACAAAGGATGTTCCTCTAACCGCAAAGCCGCGTACCATGTTGAATATACTCTACTTATGGATTAAAACCTCTTGGAATACTGCGTCGATTGTTGCGGTTAAACCGAGAATAAGCTGTTTATTTCTGTATTCGCATAAAAGATTCTGGGAGAATCCCGTTTTTTAAGATGAAAAAAATCCGTATCGTGAATTAATATCGACGAGTGAAATTCGTTAAAATTGGGGAAAGTAAAGTGACAACCGCGGTAGATATGAGTAAATCTTTACAATGTCGTAATGCCACCTTCTCACATGCAAATACTTCACCAGGATTGTAGCAATGTGCTACAGGCATTCAGTACCGATACCTGTCTCAAAGCAGCTGCGCTAAGCCAATGTTAAGATCGCCGTAGAAAAAAAAATTAATTTTTTGCTTATCTCTATTGATAAATTACTAGGCAAAATAAAGATATGTATATACATATAGAGTTATATTCATCAAACCGTGTCGACAACAAAAATGCATCGATAAGCTATATCGGATGTTGGAAATACGTTTTCCTTATGTGTGTTAAATTAATGATTCGGGAGAACGTGTGTGTTGCGTTGCAACTCGTTGGCATAATGAAGATTTATTTAATGTACACCTGTATGATTATTCCTATTTTATTTTCTGGAGTCCGTTGGATAATCTCGTTCCCTTACATTTGCGTGTCAAACGTATATGCGACGGTCCCGACCTCAGACTTTCTTGATACTTACTTATCAGGCTATCACGTTCCACCAGGAAGACAATCTTCACTCGCTTCGCGCCGCTTCTGGACGACACTCTCGAAATAGCGAATCGAGATTCACAATCGTACGCAGTTTCATTTATCGTTTTCGTCGATGCTCGACAATCGTCGCCTCGCGCAAATCACTCTCGATTGTGTAAGCTCGACTACTTAGTAGGGCAACATGCGTTGCCAGAAAGAAGTTTGATGAATGAACGGCCATGACACGAGTCCATCGAGTGCGTTAATATCGTCCTTCGCTCAAGTTATATACAAAGTACGATATTCGAAGTACCTTTATTTCATTAAAGCAATAATTAATACGATACTCACTGATTAAGATTATCCATCAATTTGTAATCTCCGCCGGATGTATTGATCTTGGTGATAAGCCCAGGCTGTAATTTATTCATAAGCTTACACAACAAAACTCCGTCGCGTAAGGCATCCTCATAGCTCAGTCCTGCAAAAAAATAAGAGCGAGATAAGAGTGTCATTTCATACGCGATACGATATCTTTCCGATTTTTTAAAAGTTCTGTTAGGCACATATACGACCCACTCAGGAGTATCGGCCTTCAAAGTTTATATCGCAGCTATTAATGCCCCTAATTTGTGGACACAAATAGCCCGATATACTCGCGCCTCGTTGCCAGCTCAGTCTTATCGACGAGGCCGAGGAAGAATTACGTTTGTTTGCCTAGAGAAAGCACGTGGAAAAAAGAGAGTAGCTCGATAACGGAAAGAATGTTGACAACGGCGATGGCATCAGGATCGCAGAAAAAGCTGTCCCCCTCCCACCGCCCCTCAAAAATCTGACCGACTTTTAAGCTCCGCGAGAAATGACATGCGCAGTTGACGTTGGCTATTGGTTTTCATTGTGGTACACCCACACGTACCCTCGGTGTTGAACGAGATCGTTTTTTCCTCCCCCCCCCCCTCCCCCATCGAGCCAGACGAATCCCTCGAAATAATAACAGAGGCAACGTGCACCAGCACGCACTCATGGCGCCCCATTATGCCAAGAGGCACGCCAAGGGGGCATGGCATTTTTTGCCACGCGCCCGAAGGACCAGGAAAGGCCGCCTCCGTCTTCCGTTGAACGCTCTTTTCTGTTCTTGATCGACCACGATCAGCGCCATCGTTGTCTTGCCGTCGCCGTACACCTTTCGCGGCGAAGCGCTATCGTCGCCATTCGAAAGACACGGTGCATCTCAAACTGCCAGGAGCACAGACGTCGAAAGGAGCTCTTTTCCATACGTCACCAACGGTATCGCCGCTATGGCCGCGTTTTTTCTTCGAACTGCCCCACCCCCTTGCCGCGCCGCCACTACTAACCGTTCTCAGTCGTGTATCAATGTATCGAACTTATTGGCATGGAACGCCACCTGGTGCACGCGCCTGTAAATTGTATCGACGGAGGTACGAACGGCTGTACCGGGGCTAAATGCAACAGTTGGTACCGCGTGTGCGCCGGCGTAAGTTATGTTTTTCTTGGTGTGTGTAACTTGTCATCGTATGCACTGTAGAATTTAAATGTTTTTATCACAGCAAATGGGTTTATACCGAGCAGATATAAGTGGAGCTTAGAAGGGAATTGACTGTAGTGATGTGTATTGACGCTAAAAGTATGCAGCCCATGGTGATTTTTATTTAAATGTTCTTTCAAAACGGAAGTGAGAATCGTGTGTGAATTTATAATATAATGAACTACGTGAATGTTAATGATTTTCAAGGGCTAGTAAAGGATTGAAATTAGAGCTAGGGTGTTGCACGATAGAACAGCTTATCCAGAGATACATGTTATTAATCGAAAATATAAAAAGTGTATTTGCATGAATCTTTAATAAGCTTTAAATGTTCAGATTATATGCTGGGTATATATTAGAGCGTGGAGCACAGTGGGTATAATACCCCGAGGAATCAGGCGCCCATGGCAACGCGTTAGGAATAGGTCGTCCTTCAATTCCTGTGAAACAGTACATCTCTGAATAATGAGCATGGAAATATATGCAGCATCTATGAATATGAAAGTTGCGCAGCTACTAAGAAAACATGTTAGAATCGAGTGCTTCCTTCTCTATGATCGCTCTATAATGTAGTGCAATTCGTGTACTGTAGTCATACATTGTATATCTGTGCATAGGCACACAAACGTTTTAACATCGCTATACATTCTGTATTGTATATTGTTCGGCCGAAAAATCAATACACCGTGTGAAATTTTAGAAAATGTTTTTTATAATATAATATACTTACATAATAAATAGTAAGTAAACATTTTGAAACTCTGTTTCAAACATTTCTCACGAAGAAGATACTTTTTTCAAATACCCTGATTTTCACGGGTAGTTTAATGACAATTTAATATTTTTGAACGAGAAAATATAGGTTAGTTGCCGAAAAGACTACTATCCTGATCCTGCAAGGACGAGGCGTCACGTGGGTTCCACGATGGAGGGGGACCAATGGTAGAAGCCTGCCCCGAAATCTGCTCGCCTATTACAAAACTGGTCATACGCCTGAATTCTCGATTGACGAGAGTTCGACAGGTGATCGGTTCGCGAGGTATATCTGTTCTTACAAGTAACTACATACGCTACCGCATTATTCGGCCGAAGATACATCTAAGTATTTTTATGAGAAATTTACTTCCATCGAGTACATTTTTTCCCACTTAATACGTTAATCATTAAAAGTACTCAATGTGTGATAAATAATTCGATATATGTATTTGTCATTTCACAAACATCATTTTCATACGAATATTTCAAGCTGTTGGAGATAAAGAGCAAAAGTAACATTAAGGTATTTAAGGGCTTCACCATTTTTCCCAATTTTATACGGCACACACATTTTTTTCAATGTTAAACCAATAATAAATTTGATAATGCACATGACGTATCTTTCGCTCTTTATAAATATCGCAAGTATTATAAGATAGCCACAAAGGACTGCTACAAATGCTGCAGAATGTGCGTGGATCGATCGTCTTCGATTTATAAGACAGGCTTTAATTTAGTGCGGGCAGGTAACGTTGTTGCTTCCCCAGAATATCCAGGCAACAGCCGGCGGTGACGGGTGCATGCACCTCAGCACCGACCCGCCGTGGAGGCGGATGGGGTGCAATAGTAAACAAACGTGACATGATGCTACGTTCCTGGTAGTGTCGAAACGCGATGAGATGTCGTAAACGAGAGAAGATGACAGGAAATCAATAGCGAACCTTCCGGGATTCCTCAGAGCCTTCACGACTCTTCCCTCCTTTCTTTCACGCCTCAACGAGCCCTGCCATTCCTGCTAGCCCAATATTTTTCAGACGTCACACGTCTTATGGGCATCTTCCTGCGTACGTACTAATACCTGTCAAAAAAATTGGAGCGCCACAATACGTATCGGTGAATTGTAACCGTTTCTGCGTACGATACTATCCTGCTACGCGGACACGTCATAGTCGTCATGCTTAGACAACTTGACGTGAGATCGATCGTGCGCCGATTCGTGACGATATAATCGAGATTAACGAGCGGACGGTCGTGTATCTCCCGAAAACTTTGACACCTTTCTTAATCGTATGTAGAGCATATTACAGGATCGAATGTAATTTTGCATTTAGAACGACGTCGTTCATGGCAGACGTTGGCATCGAAGCAGCCGATTCATGACATTAAATCAACTGCCTTTTGTTTATTAATATTTATTCTGTATAATGTCTCCTATTGGCTAGAATACTAACTATACTTAAATTGGTAGAAATTGTATATAACACAATATGTTAAACATCATGACCTATCGGATAAAAACCATCAAAGGTTATTTGAAAAATCATGATCGGTAAGTACCTCAGTTATGATGGTAGAAATATTAACGTACTTAAAACTAATAGAATGTTTGACTAATTGTCTGGTTTTAACAATTACACCCAAAGTGTATCATGTAGATATGCACCAGAGCGCTTGCGTTGCTCCGTATCGATTAAATGTCAGGCTCATGTCATAAAGACGTCACAGACACGGATTTCACCAGGACAACATCCTGGGATCGAATTTACGACCACGGATCAGCAACAGGTCCCGCGGGAGAAGGTTTGGCTATGTGCGATCAAAGCTCCCGACAGTTTCATTTTGCGTTGGTACATGTGTAACCTACTCTTCAATGTTTAGTTTAATTTTCAAGAATAACATGGAAAACCTGCAAGACGCAATTTAGAAATAAAGGTGTAAAAGTTGAAATCTATTACCGTCGTATTTTAAAGAATATGCGGCATCATTATTTGATAATGATTCAAATTCTGGTGTGTACGTAATCTAAATTGGGCTGTACATTTATACAGGTCGGTCTTTATTTTTAAATATATCTAATAAAAGAACGATCAAAGTAGCAACAAAGATAATCGAATGATCAAATTTACAATGACCTTTTAAATTGGCTGCGTTACATCGCGAAATGAAGACGTTACAAATCATCGTACCAGTGCGAGAGGATAGCCTTTGCGCCTCGAGGTAGTTGGAAGCACCCACCTGTTGATTTTGGTCGTAAATCTAGCGTCGGTCTGTAATCCTGGTAAGTTCGCCTCGCGATAACGTCATTGACGATCTTTTGACGGACAACTGACATTCGCGTCATTCCCACGGTGATTGTAGGATTCGGCGGCAACTTGAAGACGCGACTGATCTTGAAGGTGGCTACCCGGTTTCATTGGCGTACCGATGGCCAACGAAAATTGCGCGCGAATGGACGGGCAAGAACCGTATCGATTTGTGGATGGCATGACGCGCGGAGGCCATAAATTTATCTACTATCCTTCGTTGCTCCCCTAGTAGGTGCGAGCTTTGGTGACGTCATGCGATGCCGCCTGACGAGCTATCCGACGCATCGACAGCCAATCCTCTCCGCTATGAAATGCTCAGTGGTGAAGAATCCGGTATAAAATAATTATTCAAGCAGATTTGGCGGATTTGTGGAGAATAGGAGGAACGAGGTTACCGACGTCAAGGTTGACATTGCCGAGATACCCTATAAATTCCTCAAACGTCTGCTGGTACCCTGGTGTAGCCAAGCGAGTTGCGCCAGCGTGACGGACAAATGACTGACATGTTCCACTGACAAAATCTTTCGAGCCTGCGCCATGTGCTTCAAAGCACGTTTGCGTCCATCTGACTGCTTTTCACGACATCCACGGAAAAACGTGGTCTAAAGAAATTTGTCATTATTTATATTACGCTACGAGCGACAAAACGTAAAATGCGATTAAAGGACAGCTGTCATGAAAACTCTGTCATCTGCGCTTTGCTTGGGTTTATTCATACGCAGCATCAAATTCTAATTGCTCTTAGAAATTTTCATGATTTCTTTAGGTAGTTCTTCTTCTTTGTACATTTGCGAACAATATTTAATCAAGTTGAACATATG
This sequence comes from Ampulex compressa, assembly GCA_038496175.1. NCBI lineage: Eukaryota > Metazoa > Arthropoda > Insecta > Hymenoptera > Ampulicidae > Ampulex > Ampulex compressa. The sequence continues at coordinate 80,701 of JBCFXI010000831.1, forward strand.
CGAGTATTAAATTTGTAAATATTCAAAATACCAATGTTCATTTTAAAAGGAAATTATTAAACTCCGCACTCCACCTCTTGGATAGATAATTATCATCGATATATCTTTATCGCTTAAACGTGATAACGATGCAACGAGAGTTGTGTAGGTGTGCGCGAGCGCTTTGTCATGGACAATAGTATGCGTAGAAAGAGAAAGAGAGAAAGAAAGAGTGAGCGAGGCAATGAGGGGAAACGCGGGAAGGAGAAGAGACAAAGTGATGTAAGGTCGTGTTTGTGACTTGCCTATCCAGAGAACTGTATGCGGCCCTGATACGCCGGCGTCCTTACGACGTAACATGATGAACCGCTGACGGTAAATCAATACGCGTCGTCGGCAATTCGATGTTTGTTAAACGTTGCTTAAGATATCTTCTCGGCTAAACCCGAATTAATAACTTGTACGACAAACTTCGTCTTGTAGAAAAAACACATGCGTTTCTAGCAATATCGCTCATATTAAACAATCTTTTTACGCCAGGAATTAATTAATGTCTTAAAAAAATGATTGTCGATGAATATTACAAATTTGCAAGTTTTTGTAATTGTAATATCGAATTATTACCAGCGCGGAATAATTTATTTTAGCTGTTCCGTCATTTTGAGAAAATTATTTAATCCTAATATTACTTGGGGAATGCTCAGTGTACTTTAATATCATATCGTACATGCATACTTGAATATAATATGCTGAAATGAGGGAAAAGAGCGAAGCAGGAAACGTGCCCAGCATGCTGCGTAAGCTTCTAGGAACAGGCTAGCATCGATAGATGGAACTCCCAGAATTCAGTGAAATTCTCATTAAATTCCAACCACACACGCATCAGGGCCACAGTGGTTGCAATAGGTGGGGGGTGGGCAAACAGTGGAATGCGAATCGTAATTGTGTCGTCCTCGACCAAGTTCAATTTTAAATGAGTCAATAACATCAAAAGCTTCGACTACCCGGCTCACATCACCCTGCAGAGTTCGGTGTTTCCTATGTATGTACTGCTTACGACACAGAAGCTAGAGCCACCGGTCAAATTTGTACAAAACTACATTTTATAAATTCAAAATACCAAACATAATACCCAATAAATTGATTTTTAAGAAAGATTTATGTTTTTCTAATCACGCGTATTTTTTTATAGCGGTTGTCACCGCGAATTTGAATACAAAGGAAATAATCCATTACCACCTTCTCCGCTTAATTACCCAACCTTAATACGTTACATCTGACAAACATCCAGAATTTTTATATCTCAGATAATATTTTTTCGCTCAATTGTTATGCTAAATACAGATTCTACGAATATAGAAGAAATCCTATAATAATATTATTTGATTTATATTATGGTATATCTTTTTATAAAATATAGAAAATTTCAATAATATTCTAACATATTGTAACTTCGTAGCATATCTGCGCAAACGCCACATGGTACAAGTTTAATAACACGGATTGCGTCGACGCCTGACGTATTTGTTAAATCAGGGATGTATGTTATACATAGGGGTAGAAATCGAGCTACAGCTCGATAGGGTGACCCGCAATGACGTAACAAAGCGCGCGTTTTGCTAGGAGAATATAGACGTGAGGAGGGTAAATCTACCCCTCGTTGCAGTGGTTACCCCTAACGTGGTGGGATCACCAACATCTCTGCACTACAGGCTAGAATTGATTTTATGTAAACTTTTTATGAAACTTATTAGATGCAGTGAAGATATATTCAAAATCATAACTTTCATGATTTTATAATAACTGATCAGAATTACAAACTGCCATCTTGCCCATGTAAACAAGATCTTATCGATACTGATTTCAGAATAAATGGAACATGTTTGTTTCACGAATTACACTTTATTCCCGAAACAAATCTCACCTGGTGGAAATTTTTCTCCAACGACCGTCTCGACCCATTGTTGAGCCTCGGCCTCCTGACTCGCCTCTCGCTTCCCAGCAACCTAAAATCAGATATAAATATCTTAAAAGATTGCCGATAAATCAAGATTAATACGTGTTTTTTTTTCTTTGAAATAGTGAAACATGTCATGTACCAAAGGGCACCTGCTATTTTCTCTACGACATTACCGAGCAGCATACGTCGGACATTCATAAATGAGTGTGTCACCTTATATCGAGTGTGATTTAGATCACGATTCCTACATTTTCATTACACTTAATGCAAAATAAATATAATAGAAAACTAGAGGGAGAGCATAACTTCTTTGTGGCATACATTGGATCATAATAAATGTCCAATGATTTATTTCTCAGACATTCATTCAATATCTATTCTTGCTTGGAACTTGAAATAATGAGGACACAGTTCAGGATTATTTTACTACCTTGAAAGACTTTGTTACCGGATAAATATCAAACAACACGGAAAAGGTAAAAATCCTTCTTTGTTTAACGAAGATCTTTTTTATTTGCATCAGATAATCAGTTTCCGCAGAAACTTTCAAAAATTGCCGTAGCCGATGGTATTTCACATCGTCATGGCGGGGTATTGGTAAAAGTTTTCAACTAGCAATAATCGCACCTCGGTAGAACCTCATTGGTTACGATATCGCCACTGCGCAAAGCTAACGGCGCCATCTTTCGGACAGCTACTAATAATCGCGGAATAGTATTTCTGCAGTGAGAAAATCCTCATCTTTAGCACCACGTAGCGGTAGCTATAAGAACTAACGAAATGTACAGTATCTTGTATCTCATCGACATTTGATTTTAGTCGAAAGATAAAAATCCGTTAATCTCGCCGTGAAAGATTACCGAGCAATTCCGATCCGCATAAAAAAGATATATACGTTTAGCAATTAAAATTAATGTTTACAAATTAATTAACGCACAACACCCTAATTTACTTATTTATGGTGATATACGAATTATGGGACACATTATTTTTCCTTAATGATTTGATACTTATTCTACAGGCCATTAACTCTTTCTTTTTTGGCAATTATATAACTTCGTGGTAGTGTCAGATTTAGAATCATTCCAAGCGTCTACGTAAATCCGTTGTATTACGATAAACTTGGAAACGGCGTCGATTGACGAAATCTAAACTCAGCGATGGCCTCACCCTTCGAAGTGGCCAGAATCCAGAAATTACGACTCTTGCTTATCGGCGTTTTCATCTGGCGACGATCCACGACCATCATTTCTTGCAAAACACACCCACTTGTTCGAACTTTTCCACTTTATGATTTCGCAGTTTGTTACATTCGCCCTTTTCGAGACGGCAATGTCTGATTTGCCCATGGGTAGCGTCGCTAATTAAAATTAATCATATGCAGATGTAAATCACTAGTCTCTCGTGCTCTTTCGTATCTTAATATATTTGCATATAACCAAGTAATAACACAATATTAGTAATCACAGCTCTACTCAAAGGAAAATATAAATTATGAAATCCAAATGATAATCGTACGTAAAGTGCGGATGTTTTATAATCAGCAATATCTTAGGGAGGACTTTGTTCCATAACCGAAACTTCACCGTATACTTAAAATACACCACGCCTTTAAGACCGAAACGCGTGTAGGGCAAGCACAAAAATAAGTAGTCAGGGCTCATATATGACCCAAATTACCACCGGGTTGAAGCCTCTAAAGTATAGGTCGTTGAACCACATTTCGATAATGCATAAAAATAATATTGGCCATAAATATCTCAAAAAAGTACAATACGATGATATTTCAAAATAATACAAACAATCTCTTGCGGAAATATTTTTCTCGCACGTAAATTGCAATGATCAAAATGATATTAGGATATCGATCCTGTGTCTTAAATTGCATTTCCTTTGCTACCTCTGAAAGTTTACGCATTAAAGTCGCGGTGAATCGAATACGGTGATTACGAGATTTCCGACAACAACTTGAATCGCTCAAATATTACATAAATTGTAATTTAGGCCTTGTTTGCGTTTTGTAAATAGGGCTGCAGTGTCAAGATCTGGATACGGTCGGGGGTGTGGGAATACCCAATGGGCACTGGGCCAAGAACACTCGTTGCTGAATGTCGGCAGAAACGATACGGCGGAGGGGATGACGCCATATAGCGCCGCGACGCCCTGCGTCCGACTTAGTCTCTAGTCGGCATCTTCCTTCAAAAGTTACTCCCTCGGGAAAGTCAGACGCTGATATAAGTCAACAGCATCGACATAAAAAATGCCGGTATGTTTTTCTTCGATTAATGCAATCACGATCTATCCTTATCGGATGTAAAAAATTATTGAACGACAGTTGTTAAATTTAGTGAACGATTTCCGTCCGAAACGCAAAAAAAAGAGCGAGCTTAGAATGTCCGTCTAATTTACCAATGGATTAAAAACTTGTTTCAATTGGAATTAAAAATTCTATCTCGACTTGGTTTGCACATCATAATGAGACATACTGATAATTATATTTAAAATATACCGTATTTTGAGTACTAATGCTATGGAGCTACTACCAAAAATTTCCTCCATATTTTCCTGTTAAATCGGCAAGTAAAAACTGTAATAAATCATGGCGATATACGGGAGCGATCGACTTTGATATATTCTTTCCAGTCACCACGTTCGGGGTATTTATATCCTAGTATAAATGTGTTACGCAATTCGTCTTTGCCGATCTGTGCAACAGATGATCGGGCAAAAATGATTTATTCCCCATAATCACCGTTGTTTTAATGTCTACGATGATTTAATACGAAGTACTCTTAAAAATTTCATTAAACATCTTTAATTAAATTAACTTTATGCCCATATATCGTACAATTTAGTATTTTTGAAACGGAGAAAACTCACGTTCACTTCCATTATAAATTTCATAAATCAACGTAGCCGTAAATTATCGAAAACGATTATCGTAGGTTCCCGATAGGTTTGATGATTCTTTGTATATTTCAAGAAGGACTCTGATGATCGAAATATCGCATAATTTATTTTGTACATATCTACGAACAATTAATACCGTACTGCACCATTCATATGAAACAACCTAATGTTCTATTAGATTCAACGAATGGTTACACCACGCGCAGTACTCACATTTCGGTATCTTGAAAAGTTTCGCGTGAACGAAGCCACTCCCTTTTAGAATGAAGCTTAAAATATACACGCGGGGAGTTCAACGAAATACCCATTACTTCGCCGATTTTTACATTTCGCAGACAAACTAGAAATTTCACGGCGGATAAGCTCCTGGACATAGTACAAATTAAGCAAAGACCTAGTTCAAAATTGCCTGGTTAACGCTTTCTACAAACATTATTATTTCTTGCATATTTCGTTTTTGCAAAACCAGCAAATAAAGTTAAATGTTACACCGTTTTCCATCAAGATTAATCTTAATGATCCGTAATATCGAGAGAGCCAGGATGTTCTAACGGAAATATACCTATACGCAATTCTAACTTCGCGGCATGTTGAGGCTTATTTCTGCTATAAATACTAATTTATCGCCAACCAGGAGATGCCAGATTTCATTTACGTCAGTGAGCTACTGCTGTCGTAAACTAACCAAGACTTAACAAAAAGCAGATGGATCGTTGCACAAGTCAATCACGCGTTTAATTCTTTTTCAATGTACGAGACGATTGATGTAAAAAATCAATGTACGTGGATTATTAAAAAAAATATATTAATAGCATGAAATTAGTATAATATCATAGAGTTATAGTATTCAGTGCATAACAGAGTTTGAAATAAAATACTTCGTAAGACATATGATACGTTGATAATTTGTATGCGCATGACGCCCACACACCAATTAAACGATTGTCAAAGTGCCAAGGAAATCATTTTGGGAAATTACTAAGCGATTTTACCAGAAATCAGTAAAATTTGCTTCACACGGCACTGAAACAGGTGGGCAATGGCTTAATACTGTCGCCTCTTGCCAGTTTTAATAAAAGCCAACAAATCTGCCTCCGTATTTTATTTTCGATATTCGTCTTTCGTCGGTAATTCAATACGGGTACGACCCCAGCTATTTTTAATCCAAACGTTTTTAAATGGGGGAGGAGCGTTGACGTACGACTATACACGCACACATTGAATCTCTCATTATAATGTGGACACAAATTTGACATTAAAGTCATTAAACCATTTGCGAAAAGTATCTTTTAATCGTCAATTCTATAAGCTGTATTCAATTTTCTAGCCTCGCAACAAGGAACAGGAGAGCGAAGTTTTGGTCTGGATCGAAAGCGTATTGGGGGAGAAACTTCCGCCTGGAAACTATGAAGATATACTTAAGGATGGCGTTGTCCTGTGTAAGCTCATTAACAAACTTGCCCCAGGATCGGTAAAGAAGATTCAAGAACGGGGAACTAATTTCCAGCTTATGGAAAACGTACAAAGGTAAATATAGAGCGTGTGTTTGAAAAGTTCTCCCCGAAGAATTCTCCCCGAATAACCTGGTGCTGCGCGTGTATGGTACTTAGGTTCCAAGCGGCCATTAAGGCGTATGGCGTACCACAGGAAGAGATTTTCCAGACAGCCGATCTCTTTGAGAGACGCAACATCCCCCAAGTGACTCTTTGCCTTTATGCCCTTGGCAGGATTGTAAGTTCTGACGATATATTATTATTATTTCACGTCCAATGATCGAGCACATCATTATTCTCTTCTTTTTTTTACTGAACAGACGCAAAAACATCCTGAATACAACGGTCCACGTTTGGGACCAAAAATGGCGGATGAAAATAAAAGAACCTTCACCGAAGATCAACTACGCGCCAGTGAGGGTCAGTTGAATTTGCAAATGGGATACAATAAAGGTGCCAGTCAAGCCGGACATGGTGGCTTCGGAAATACCCGACACATGTAAAAACTCTATGAATGAAGATTGTGCCTTATGTCTTACTTTAAGAAAGAGCAAGGGAAAATCTAACGTGATGTTTTGACTAATTGGAGGTGACGATGTCAAACGGCTCGAAGTCAAAATTATTTTTATATGTCACGATGCGGGAAAACGTGCCGAATGTATCTTTGCGTACTTAAGAATTTGTCGACTTGCTTAAACAAATTATTTTTTATAGTGACACGTGGAAATAGGTACGCATGTTCAAAATCCTATTGTATACGCATTCTCAGACGAAGGCGATTGAATCGATGAGTGTTAATAATTTCATTATTTTTTATTGTTGAATACAAAACATAAAACACACACTTGCACATACTTTCACGTACAAGCATGACACATGGACACATTACAAACATTACACATTGCACACTTATACTTATACACACATACATAATTTAATAAAAAAGATACATTTTTACTCGGTTAAAAATATTTCTATGTGTTACACAAAGAATAATACACTATTGACACGTATACGCACGAAACACACAAGTAAGACAACATATGTATAGACATTAAAAAATATCGGAAATTTTTATATGCTATAAAATGTATTCCCGTGCATTACCACCGCTCTAAAATTCATGTTGTGAAATGTACACTGTCCACGTAAGAACGCATTAAAAATATTTCATTAATGGTATCGATACAATACTTTTTCTAGAATTTATAATTCTATCATTATTCGTTCGTATTGTAATATAAATTTCTTACGAAATAAAACTCAGCGCTGCTATTTTCCATAACCCGCATTAAACAGTCATGTCGACGATTTATAGGTACAACACAATAGTACGAAGGATGAAGAAAAGATATTGTTCTTTAAACGTATGTTTATCGCAAATTGTAAATATATAGCACCAGGGCAAAGTTTCTTTCGTAAATTGAATCGAAGCCAATTTCTGGTATTATTAATCATCATTTTATATGTATATTTACTGTCGGTGTAATATGAATAAAGCTAAATTTAACATAGCACGACAAAATCATGGAGAACATCAATTCATATTTGACACAGTACTCGTATTAAATTTAACGCTCTTACAATTATGTCAAGATCATAAGTCAAAAATTACTGGTCAGCGTGTAGAGCTTAAAATATGGATTATATTCTCATAATTGAAGACTTCTATATAAACTTTGTGCATGTTGAATCGTTAGATGCGACACAGTTTTTCAAATTTTTGGGGAAGGGGAATGAACGCGCATATTTCTAGCACGTTAAAATTTAATTCAATCTTTTGCTTGGCTTGGCACGTTTCAGTGCCTTTGGGTTATTTCTGGAACTTCGTGGTATGGCAGCGTCTGCTATTACTGGACTCTGTTTATGTTTCCACATTAACTTATATAAAAAAACCGAATTAAAATTTTTATCGGACCATATCTAATAGCCCTTGCAATGTTTTACAAAACTCTTGTAACATGATTTGTGCAAATTTCCACTAACTTTAAAAATATCCCGTAAGTTATTTTTTTTTATTTTGAAGCAGGAAATCTGGTTTCATTTTCTAAGGTAACTTTACGGAGAAAACAACCTATAACATAACGAGTCGCATTCGAGGATTGTCGGACTGGAGTGTTTCTAGAATTAGAAGCACTTGATGGAAAATTCGTGAAAATCTTTCCCAGGGACGTACTGAGTCAGAAAGTGAAAATAGTTAACGCTAGTATGCGATAAAGCAAACAAGCTTCCATTTCCCTCCGAATCTTCAACGCAGCATTTCAGAATCGCTACAACATATCATGACTGACTCTTACTGAAAATACTTTGTCCTATAAACACGCGGCAATAAATGACAATTTGGTATACCAAATTTCTGGCGTAGTGCGTAATATTATAATATGTTGCACACACTTGTCACGCGACTAATTTATTATCAACGCGGCACTCACAGTTGGAACACATGTTCCAGACACGCGTACTACTTCTAGATAAAAATAATGATCACAATAATTCAAAACAATAACACGACGAAGATATTTTGGTAATAGAAATTATGGTGATAGATTTGCGTACATCGCGTTGATTTTATTTTCATCGATCTTTTTTATATCCAATTATCCGTCGTAGTACAGTTGTTCCACCACATTTTTAAAATAGTTTGTGTAATGTGCTTAAAGCATAGTTCCTATACAAATATAGGAAAAAGCCTAAATAGGATTTTCTGGATAAAGGAATCTAGTCCTTGGAAAATGATGGAACTAACCTGCCAAAGTGGACGACCAGGCATGACGAATGCGCTTTGTTGATTTGCACTGCTAATTTCTGGAGACGTCGTAGTCGTTAACCCGAAACAGCTTAACCCAGTCAAGCTCAAGCACAAAAAGTGTGCACGGCGGGACTCGTGCTGCATATATATGCGTGACATATACGCATTAGTGTTAGTGACTGTGGGGGCGCCTCTATATATGGACCACTTACTCACCACCTACCCTTCTATACGTACAAGCGCGTGTGAGAATTTCCACCGATATCATAAAGAGCCTTGCTTCGGGAAAATGCGTCACGCGTACGTATTCGTTAATTGGAAATTTTTATATTAAGTCATCGTACAAATAAGATGGTAAAATCTAGATCTACCGTTAACTTCTACCAAAGATTATAAGTCTAATGCATTAAAAAGAATATTACGATGCACAAAAACATTGTACACCGCAGTGTATATAAAAAGATCTCTAGCTGCCTTACTACATCGTTTTTTAACACATTCCGATAATATATATTGCTTGATAGAATTAGGAACGATATCAAATTATTACGCTTGATCCTTATTTAACGTACATTTCTATTATGTAGTGTTCGTCAAATAATTATATAAAATCACCTGAACCAAAGGGTAGCGTGGCCGAGCGGTCTAAGGCGCTGGTTTAAGGCACCAGTCTCTTCGGAGGCGTGGGTTCGAATCCCACCGCTGCCAATTTTTTTTTTCCCGACTCGCTTCAAGATGCGCCTTCATTCTCACTACCCCTGTGCACTCCTATTGAGGCTTTGCGTACTTGGTGGCACGTAATTAGCAGAACGCAACGGTACCGACTCCTTTGAAGGTCCAATGGGTTGCGTCGGCACGCGGCGCCGTGGTTCACACCTATCAGGAGAACATGCTTTGCGTGGAGCCATCTCCTTCAAGTCGTTCGCCGCACGACATCTTTCGTCGACGCGTCGCGATGCATCGCCGCCGTCGAGTCGCGTCGGCAAGGCCGACGTTTCCGCTCGCAGTCGCACTTTTTTTCAAAGGAAATCAATCGCCAATTTACTATGGAGGATAAACGGTATCCCGAGACTTCTGCGCCCGGCTGGTATCCTGTTGAGTTTGTTGTTCACGGGGGCTCGCCATTCCAGGGCATTTCGGCTTCTAGCAAGCATTTCGGGCTGGCCGCATCGTGCTAATGGCCAGCATTCGGAGAAGTGGCGTCGTTGGGGAAGGGGAAGACGAATAACGGCCGACGAGAGAAAATAATAATCGCGCACATCTGAGAAAAAGCAGAACGGAAATATGCTCCAAGATAGCGTGTTGTCCTGATAGGTGGTTCATTCGGAAGATGCCACCATGGACCACGCCCCATCGGTATGCGGTGCACCGCAGTAAACCAGGGATACGAAATACCAATAACAGGAGGTTTAAATCGTGTTTTATACGAACAACTTAATTAATGCGTATCCGCGACAATTAACTTATGAACGAGTAGTTTTAATTTCATTGATCAATGTTAATTTTAGGGTTAAATAAATGATGACTTTTGCAATGGTCGATATATTGTTCATAGTTTACTTTTATGATTTGTCTAAGTAGATAGTTTGTTCGATGCAGAATTTGTCTAAGAATTATTTCATTGATTTGCTTAAGTTATAATTGTGTTAAAACAGAGTTTTGCATTATTTACGGATAAATATTAAACAAAGTTTTAGTTCTGAGTGTTTATAAGTACGTCGAATTGTGGGAACGTATCGTATACAAATCTAGTTCCTAATCTAGAGAAGTGCTATCAAATAGACTCCGTGGCGCAACGGTAGCGCGTCTGACTCCAGATCAGAAGGTTGCGTGTTCAAATCACGTCGGGGTCAATAGTCATTTATTTTTACATTCGGTATAGAATATTATTTATATCGTCTCGCAAAATTATAGAGAATCAGCAAAGAGTGCTTTTTTTCTATTCGATAATTAAAATTACGAAATAATACAAAAATTATTTTTTTACCGAAATTATGAACTGCTGTATACTTATACGATTAACAAGTATTTTAATAAACATACTTCGTAAATTATTGAACATATATGTCGAATAGCACAGGATGAATATAACGAAAAATATATTAAACAATGCTAGCAATGCAAACACATTATAGAATAACCACATCTGAGTCGTGAAAAATATATTTATTGAATAACATTGCATAACTTCAAAACTACGTGTCAATTCTCCAATCCAATTCGATTTGGAAGCAAAAGTTTATTTACTTCAATATTAGACCGTGAATCGAAGATTCATCGAATAAAAATTTGTACACCAAAATCATGAAAATGTTCATCCACTTCAAAATATTCCAATGATCAAAAAATTATTGCGTTGTAGTTTATTTTATCGCTGTTTCTTCTGCATCTTTTACAATAAATTCAATCAATTCTGAATATAAGAAATATATTTCTTTTATTTTACATTGAAGAGAAATCACAATAATTTGTCATGCTTGACTGATGGTTCGAAACAATTTCTAAGATTGCTTGTATAAGGAGAAATTATATAAGGGGCTTGTAATGTATTCCTTAGTAATAAAGTACGGTGCGTGCTCACATCCCGCACACAAACCGTGATGTACTAGGACAACATGAACGTGCTCCTTTCTCCTCTCTCGTACAGTTGAGCGACATTCGCGCGGGTTGTCTCATTTCGCCCCTCCTCAGGCCAGAGTAACATGTCAGGCAAAGAGGTTCACGCGTATCGAATCCTTGGAGGCATCTATATTACCGTCGTGCTTACCTTCGTCCAGAATTTCTCGCTAACTGGAACCATATGCATGAACGATTAAATCAGCTCATCTTATTATATTTCTACCCAATGGATACACCACATTACATATTTTTCGCTTTGCGCAAAGTCTGAATCGTATGTTTAATATCGTTAAAACATATCGAAATTATTAGTATCGTTTAGGGACAATTTTTAATCAATATACGATATTAGAAAAATTCATCGAGTATAATTTGATATGATACACCAGCTTCTTATATCGGTATTTTGCCAACAATACGATTAAAAATCTTCTCAGTATCGGGAGCTAAAATACTTTTGCCAGCGCTTCTTCAGCCATCACGGCGAACAGGCCGACTTATCTGCCTCTTTAAAACTACCTCCAATTTGATATGCTTCCTTGATACATGCCACTGACTGATTGAGCCTAAATGATTCTGATTGTTGATCATTAAATGTCCAGTGACCCCAAGGTATACGCTAAAGAGTAGCTTGTATTTTCAGTTGTAAAATATAAGTCACTATCTGGCGATAGGCTTGATAACAAACAAAATAAAATATCTGAACGTATAGAAAATTAAAAAATTTAATTACACAATAAATTTTGTGGAGTCTTACATATTAATAGTTATCAAAATTCATTATTGTCAGGTACATTATTATGTTTTCACGTAATATTTAATTTTTGAATATTTATAATATACTAAGAATAACTAAATCGATTGATTTATGTGCCGCGGAATTATCCATACACAATTTGCTCTTAACGTAATAATAATAGGTATAACAAAATTAGTCAGAGGAAATCGATGACAGTACAATGAAAGGGTGTTAAGTACGCCCAAGCCACGTGAGGGTCATGAATTTCAATCCGTTCAGGGGCGGTCTCTCATCCTCCTTATATCGAGCTGTCGGTGTTAACAAGGACATATTATCCCCCTCTATATAGGTATCGACGTGTGCCTCGGTAATCTGCAGTTAGCGGATAGAATGGACATAATCAACAATTTGCCCGACTCGTTAATGGGAAAGCATGAAGAGGAGAGGATAAACCATGTATTTACGTCACCTCCTTGCATCTCATGTTTGCCGTGGATCGGAAAGACACAATTTTGAGGAAGAGCCGCGCGGGCCCTAAGCACCTCTGTGACGTAGCAATACCCTATTGGTCCATGGCGATCTCTTTCCATTGCTTATTGGTTCATTGACTCCGGACTGGGCAGAAATTTCGGCAGGGCTATGGGCCTAGCGTGTTTGTAATGGCGGTGGGCTTCCCACCGTTCAACATTTGCTCACAGCGGCACGTTTACCGCTTCCCAATACTGTACGCATACGCAATACACTGCGTTTACGGGACAGTGACACCGTTTTTCCCCAAAACTGGAATTAATAACACAGGGACGTGCGTGCGTGTGTGCGTGTGTTTGTGCACCGCGCATTACCCGGCCGTCGAAAGGTTTTCATCGTTTCCTCAGGTTATTCGCGAATACCACCGTACGAGAGTGACCCATGCAACTCGATTCGTAGATGTACCAAATGTTATGACGCTTTCCCCTAAAATTGACATTCGACCGGCGGACAGGAGGGAGGTAGCTTTCATACGGCTCAACCACGGCCGATGTGTATATATGCCGGTAGGTTTGTTGACACTAGCGCTTCTATCGGTGGCGTCATGGAATTACTGCGGGTCGCATGCGTTCCTGTTGAAAAAATTCCTCACGGGCGAAAGTCAAGGTATGACGGAATATCGCGATAACCGGCTGGAAGATTGTCTTGCATCGTTTATGAGCCCCTGGTACTAGGAGGGGCTCGACGAGACAACCCGCGCGAAACTCTTTTCAACGTAAGGAGAGAAATAGCTTCTTCTAGTAGCATGTTCTTCGGATATTTCGTTTCTTGCATGCGGGATGTGAGCACGCACCGCATGCTTGTCATGTATCAAGCCGATATCGACGAATTATTAATGTTTAGTATCGATACTCTGTTTCTAAGCAATAATTCGCTTTGCGCGCATAATACGGAATATCCATTACGCTATACGTTTAATGATTATTTTTAATTTACTCGTATACGACCTCTACATCGAATGATGATGTTGAATAAATGTTTCTGCAGTTCTTACAGTTTACGTTTAACATTTTTGAATATCTTAACATTGTTTATATATATATATATATATCGATAGTTTAAACAAATTTATCTCTGTATTTCTCGTAATCCTCTTAAAATACGTATGATTAAAGATGAGCATCTGCGGTATTGTAAGATGTAATTACTTATGCCTGGCTAGAAGGAGGAGAAATGAATGTGTACATTATATGTGAGTGCGATAAGAGCGACGTCGCGCCAAAGAATAACAAACGAAGGCGATGAAGAAAATAGCTGAGGGCCCAGGCAGTCTGCACTTCGAGATCTTAGGGTTCGGACGCAACTCGGGGTCATCTGTTTGTCTGCGTTGTAACGCTTAGAGTTACACGTTGCAATAGTTCAAGTTTAGTGAGTTGTTTAATATACAACAGTTTTGGTAAGATTTTGTTATGCTTTTAATATTTACGCCGTTCTTAATTATTCAAACCAGAATTGAACAGCTATACAGTATTATATTTTCAGCAAAGGGTGATCTTGTCCCGATGTCGGATATTTGTAATATTCTTTACTGATTAAGAACAGAGCAGACAGGAAAATACTGCATTCTGTACTTTGGCAGAAAAGACAACAAAGACTCCGTGGCGCAACGGTAGCGCGTCTGACTCCAGATCAGAAGGTTGCGTGTTCAAATCACGTCGGGGTCAAACTATTTTTTTTTTCCATTTTAAAACTTTCATCATAATATTAATTATAGCTTTACCGTGTTTTATATACCTTTTGTTCACAAAAAATAGAGGCACTTTTATACGAATAAAAATATTTAGATTATTTTCAATAATCTACTACGATCATAATTTTGCAGATTTCCGAACAATTATAAACTCCACTGAATTTCTTAATTTCTTGTTATATATATTGATAAAGCCTGATTGCGTAATCTTTACAAGAATTTTTATCACTCTAAACGTAGCAGTCGTGGCCGAGTGGTTAAGGCGTCTGACTAGAAATCAGATTCCCTCTGGGAGCGTAGGTTCGAGTCCTACCGACTGCGAGAGTTTGGTTTTTTTTTACTCACAATATCGTAGAAGTTTACAATATATGCAACGCTATACTATTTGTTTTATACGGTAGTCTTTTTTTCAAAAGGTTTTTTCTCAACACAACAAATAGTGCTCAAAGGTACAAAGAAACCTTTTGTACATTACTTCAATAATGTAAGTAATAAAAAAAAGTCAATATATTATGACACGTGTTAGGTTCATTGTAAAATTACAAAAGAAAGTCCGACACGTGGCATCTACTTGAAGAAACCTAATAGTCCTGCGTGAAATATGATGCGGCCTCTGAACTTGTTTAGAAACTAGCAGGGGAATGAAAGAGGATCTTGTGCTTCTCTAATCCTCTTATAACAGGGTCAACTACCAACATGTCCATTTTTGGCATCCCATAAAAGGGATCCCATAAAAAAAATTCTTACAGAGCATACGGCCTAAAACGACAAATATTTAGCGGAATATGATTAGTGATAATCGATTAACCAGTTATTTTAGTTAACTAGTTAACTAGTTGGATGTAATTATTTTATACTCCTAGTTAATGCATTTGTAACATATCCCTAGTATTAAAAATGGTAACAATCAGAAATCCTCGGTAGTATAGTGGTCAGTATCCCCGCCTGTCACGCGGGAGACCGGGGTTCGATTCCCCGCCGGGGAGATTTCTTTTTTGCCTTTGCTTTGTAATATTAATTTTTTTTTTGGACATGTAGAATTGTTTTACTACCTTTGTAAATATGTATATATGTAAATGTGTATAATTTAATCAGTAAGTGTAATACTTTTACTCATAAATTAACTTATGATTACAATTCTTTTGCTAAACACAAATTACGATAATAAAAATACTATTATCATTGCGTTATATAGATGAAAGAAAAGTACGTCATACAAGGCGCTCGGCGCAATATAATTCTGAGAATAATTTCATGTTTGAAGTGCAAATGACATTAAAAAAATATTTACTTTATTTGTGTGAGCATCTTGTACATGTAAGCATTAATGTAATTAATTATACGGTTAGTCTGACGTTAAATATCGATCAATATAACTCGTTACAATAATCTGCACATGTTCGTCCATAAATAAATATAATATACGCGCGTACAAGATTCTTAGTCAGGAGTATGATAAATTACATCGTTGCCATGAGTCGAGATCCAATAAAAATGTTTATGTACAAGAAAACAGCTAAGTCCTGATTTTAAAAATCAAACTTATAGCCGTTTCCAGTCACCTTGACGTGCGCTACAGACGGTGCAGACGAATAAGCAACTCCGAGTAAGTTTTGCGATTGCCGTGGTCGTTCTTCCGATTCTTCTTCTTCCTGCTGTAGTTGCGACTGTTCGGGAACCTGCATACATTCACTATTAAAAAGACACATACATACATATTTATGCAGAGAAAAAAATATTCTTCCATGAAACGCATAAATCTGGGTATCGCACAGTGTTCCCAATGAGTTTATCCGAAAGTCATTTCGCGGTCAGATCAATTTTGGAAGGATTTTTTTTTTTAATTGGGAATTACATTAGATGGCAATATCTTCCATTTTGTTCTTACGTGCTGTGGCTGGGCTGCTTGCACCTGTTGTGCTTGCGCCTGAAGCTGAGCTTGCCTCAGGGCGAGTAATTGCGCCAATTGCGTTTGATAATTAGTCGCGGGGTACGAGTGCAACTGCTGCTGTTGCGCTTGGTGCAATTGTTGATAGTAAGCTAAAACTGCTGGATCGATGGCGGGTTGGTAAGGCAACGGTACCGGTGCAGATGGTGTAAATGCAGGCGCGACCGGTGCAGCTGCGTATCCATTTGAAATAGGACCAACGGAGAAATATCCTAAAGGCACAAAAAAATGTACTTTTTTCTCACTTTGCGAACTTTATAATCTGCTAAGTCTTTCCAATGCAATATTAAACAATATTATTCAATTGATACATAGGAGACAAACACGATGGTAGGGTCGAAAAACTCTTGTACCGACCTAATCCGGGATTTCTATAAGCCAAGGCCTGAGCAATGTTTGGCAAAACTCTCTGCGCCAAATGTGGATTCCCAATGCTAGAACTGAATGACTGATGGGAACTGGGTCCACCGAAGGCATACGAGGTCTGCGTTAAACCGGGTCGTATGAAGCTGAATGAGGCGTGTTGTTCTGGTCCACCCAAAACGTTACTTGGCCTTATGCCCTGAACAGGTGGCTCGGCGGATGCCAGGTAAAACAATGCGCAAAATAGAGCCGTGAATTTCTAAGAAAACGAAATGTATAATTGTCGGTGAAACCTTTGCGTACATAGCATTTATACTCATGATAATTCGACATTCCATTTAAATTCACCATTTTTTTTCTCGCACCTTGACTGTTTCATACATTAAACCGTGGAAACTTTATTCTGGATTTTAGAAGTACTTACGAACATCGTGCTTTTTTACGTAGAACTCGGCGAGGATTCTCAGCTGAATGAACAGCAGTATTATCACTAACGAAAATTGGGACACAGTTTAGACGTTAACTCACCCCGCGGGGAGTTATATACCACGGAAGCTCTCGGTTCAATACGTGACCGGCATCCCATCGGTAAAATTTCAAGTACACAAAGACACTTTCTCTGAGATACCGATATCGGACAATTCATGAATCGTAATCGATTAATATAATAGCATTTCTCTTCAAAAGGACCTTCGACGCTATGTACTTACGTATCCGGCTAGAAATCGCTTCGTTGGACAAACGTTAAATGGGCACAAGATTTATTTTGGTTTAAATAAATTCTGAAATGCTATATTAAAATAGTTTTGTGCAATCTTCGTACATTTTTGTAATAATGACGAATACATAATACGTTACCTGTATAACGAAAAGGAATAGAAAAATCTAGAAGAATTTCCAATCGCCTTGTCGGCAAGGATAAGGCTAATGAAGAAAGTTACATTCTGCAGACATAATGTAAATTATACATTGCGGACGAGTTATTAATTGTATTCAGTTGCTGTTCTCCGGAATATCAAGTGGAACCTCGCATATTAATTAATTACGATGCAGAATGCATTATGCGTGAAGGAATAATTTAAATTCTGTTACATATTCATGGATATTTTATTTCTTCGTTTATTACATAATTTTATAATGTTGATTGCTTTTGTCTCGATACGGGTTTTGAGGATTATAAATATAAAGGCGCACAGTATCGATCTTAATTTCAAAATCGTCTTTATTCGTGTCATTTTCACGGAGTAATCTTATTGCTATGCAAATTACAAAACTTTAAAATTCAGCGATATTGTTCACTCGATGCAATTGGCAATGCATGTATTCCGCAATCGATACGTTCATGGCAAGCCATCCCTGATGCTGTGGTCAACTTTATTTGTGAAGGACGACATTATTCTTTGACGCCAACTCGAGCAGAGATTTGTGCGAAATGACTTTATATGTCCATTATTCTTTTGATTTTCCTACACGTTTGAAAAGTACGACTGGTAGAACATGCCCATGGCAGTACTGGCAAATAATGCGAAACAACTCCACCATGTCGCCAAGCCTAATAAGCCTCTATATACATCCACAGTGAAGATCTATCGAGCAATGACGAAAATTAGTGATAAAACATATTAAAAAGAATAATCCACTCGATACGATATATTAAAAAATTAATCGCGTGACATTACCTGCTTCAACGAACCCAATGCAAGTTGAAGCTCTTGTGCCGTCTGAGCAACGGTTTTTTCATCGACATCACCATCGGTTAGGCTTGCAACGGATTTTGGTAATTCTTCCGCAGGACATTCCTCCAGTAATGTCCCTTTAACAATGCCCTCCCACGTAAAACCACCTGGAAAAATGATCTGGTTTAAAGAAGAAACGGAAACTTTAAATGACAGATCATTTCTTGAATGGTTAAATAGTGTATAGTTAAAAAAAAAAATATATAAATTTGATCATCTTTGCTTACCAAGTGTTTTATACATGAGTGTAAAGAATAAACATATTATTATGGGAACGATGAATTGCAATGCAACGACGCAGAGGTAATAAAATACTGCTGCAATCTGTAATGAACGTTGCATGTTCGAGGGCGATTAATACGTTTTTCTTTATCAGTAGAGATAAATTAATCGCATCAAAACATTTTTGCATATACACACTTTTTTTTGCAAGTCGACGTTTGTAATTCTGCCAGCTTCCTTCTTTTGTATTTCCAGCCTTTGGACAGCTAAGTTAAGATATGATTGCAAGTACATGGGCATTAAAACGATCTTTAATAGAACTGCTGCAACTACAGCAATTAACCTTATGCTTTCAAATGCGGAAGGTGTCATTCTGAGAAGAAAATTAATTCAGAATACAATCATCTAAGGAAGGCTGTTGGTTTTATAAATTGATAATTATTCACTTACAATGGGCCAGTCATACCGCTAAATACACGGACAGTAAGGTAGTCTCTACTGATGGGCTTAATCCATAAACTCACTAATAAAAGTGGGGATGCATAACTGATGTTTGCCAATAACAATAGCAATTTGCGTTCTTTATAGTACCTGGAACATATTACCTTCATAATATATTTGCTAAACAATACAAACTTTTTTTAAGCATATACCTCAATGCATCCCAGTGCATCTTCGATACTCTTAATCCTGGAAAAGTAAATAAAGATCCAAGCAAACCACACCATATAGCAAGGAAGAATTTTACAACTATCTTGGATGCAGGTCCGCTACAATTGAAAGATTATAGTATAACAGTAATATATATAATTATCAGTTTTTTATAATTTAGTATTATGATACAAGCAAGGCAATATAAGAGATATCTATAATACAGTACGATATTGAGAGATCAAGGCATAAGCAACAAAGTTTTGTTTGAAACAACAGAAGCATAAATGACTTACGTTGAAGAGAGACCTTGATTGTCTAAGAATAAAGATGCACTATGATTAAAACTCGCATATGCTCTTTCCAACCCAATTTCAAGATTGTTTTCATCAACAATAAGAATCATCATAGCTATGAGAAGGTATGCAAATCCAGTTACGATGCAGGTAGACCTCTCACCTACACTCTCCTCTCCTTTAAAGTATTGTACCCATAGAGAAAGCAAAACTTTACTGTATATTAATTGAGGAAGTCAAATTTATAAGTTACGACTACATTCAGGAATTAAAAGTGTTCCGCCAAGTTGTAATGGAAGATTAAAAGGATACAATGCAAAACCCAAAACCAATGAGCACCAAAGTATGCTTAAATTAATTTCATCTTTGATCGGGTATAGGTAATCGTACATCTGTCAAACAACATAGAAACGGAGAAGTACAAAATAGTGCAATTCCAAAAGATAGAAATTAGATGAAACGATATAGTTGTAAGCAAAAGTAACAAACCTCTGTCATGATATAAACAACGATGGCATAAACAGAAAAATCTAGTAGCCATTGATATTCTGTGTAATATTTCAAATGTATTACATCCATCATCGTTATCTTAGCATTTTCAAGCGTGATATCCAGATTTCTAGGAACATGAAATACATCTCCAACTTTGCCGTTCTCCACATGCTTACCCCTTTTAGGCTTTTCTTTAGGCACACCAGCTAATACTCTAAGCTGTTGATCCGTGGGATATAGATACCGGATCAATCTAAATTATTAAAATATATAAAATTTATTAAAGGGCTATGTAGAAAAAAACAAAACATTATCCTTAAATTACTTTCTTCGTTCGAAACTTATTTTAATATTTGTTTATACCCAGTCGAGCACAATATCCATCTTGCGAGCGAAAAATGTGGGCTTAATTTTTGGATAATGCTGACCATAATCAGAGTAATTACCAGTTGTGCTCCTAAAAGTGCCTAAAATATTTAATAATTCTTAATGAATTTTTTTCTTTGTATTTAACTGACATATATAAAACTATGTACAAAAGTAATGCTGTACTTACCATGGTTATTTTGATATTCCAGTCAAAGGAATTATACTTAAAGACCTTACTGATGTATTTATTCCATTAGAAATGTAACAATCGTTTCTTGAATGGCATAGCAATGAATTATTTTTTATTAAACACCATTAATGTCCGCTCTACCATTTTAAATGGCAGGCGATGGAATAGCTGGTTTTATAAATAGTTGTAACCTAGTGAACACATTACACGGAAAGCATCGCAACCCCTTGGATGGGATGTGAGCAAATATGAGGTTATTCTCAGTTATATCATAACTTATACAATTTTACGAGATGTGCGACTCTTTAACAAAACGTGCATCTGGGACTCGCGAGCCCCAATAATCACTACTTTATTAATTATTACACTGTTACCGACTGTATGTAATTACTTGATTTAAAAAAATATTGCTGTTGTTAAAACATATACATTTAATTCACTACTACAAATATTTAAAAAATTCATAAAACTAAATTAACAACTTAGAGAACTGGTGTTATATATTTGAAAGCCTTATCAACAAATTAATACTATTTACATACTGCATATATAACTTAAAATAAATTATAGCTTTTTCAAATAAAACGAATCTCATGAAAGTAGTGCGTATACACTTGGAATCATTCATTTGTTCTCTGACCCCTGAAGGGGAGTAAGGAGAAGCTGGAATGCGATCGTGGAGGTTCCAAGCGGCAGGGACCAGCTGGACCTGCTTCGTTGAAGTAGCTGGCGAAGCAACTGATAGTAGGAAAACATACAAGGTAACTAAGATGCAAAAGTTTCTTTTCGAAGGACATTTATTCAATGTTTAAATCTAATACCCTCATTTTACATCTCCTTATACTGCCAATAACTTATATCAGGTTTCGTAATATCATATTTGCCAGTTTTTATGAACAATGCAACAATATATATCAATATATATTATACCGGGCAAGATTATAAATTTCAGCGCAGTTTGTAAATCGCGCGCATATTGAGCGTAGAATCGGTAAACCA